>SNQN01009920.1:0-23621 GCA_008642245.1 Bassia scoparia
CATCAAAGGCCCCGCTAAAGGCTCCAAACATCTCAAGGTCCGTTTTCTATTTCTATCTTAATTACGTGTTAAACAGAACTATAATAGTATTATAACACTTTATTAATGTTGATTGCTCTGTTTATATATGTATATATTCAGGCAAGTGAAGCAGTACTATTCCAACCAGCTAGTGATAAAACATGGTTTTGCTATGATGGTTTAAAGAGGCAAAGGTTAAATGATCCCATGATTCGTGCATTTGATAGAGGTTTTAAAGCTGTTTGATGGACGTTATCAAGCTGTCAGCGGGCATTTAAAAGAATTTTAGGAATTTTCTGTTTATAAATTTTTTCATTAATGGATGAAATTTGATTGTATAATATTATGTTGAATGTGGAAAGATTATTTTTATGTTTGATTGTACTCGTTTTTTTTTTTCTTTTGAATCTTTTTGGTTGAAAGCAAGCTGGTTTCTGCCCTTTTTTTTAATTCACAAGCGCAGATTACCGACCGAATTTCAGTCAGTAATAACATATTATATTAAAAGACATATTAGATTACCGACCGAATATTCGGTCGGTATTACTGACCGAATATTCGGTCGGTAATCTATCATCCAACCTATTTTTAAATGGAGGGAAATATAGGTTATCGACCGAATATTAGGTCGGTATTACCGATCGATTAGAATTCGGTCGGTATTACCGACCGATTTGGCGGTTGGTAATTTCTTCTTTCCCTCCAAAAATTGTTTGTCGAATTTCGATCGATAATCGGTCGGTGAAAGCACACCAACCGATTTTCGGTCGGCAAATTTTTGTTACCGACTATCCTTCACTCGACCAAGGTCACCGACCGATAATCGGTCGACAAAGCCGTTTACCGACCGATTATCGGTCGGTGACCTTGGTCGGCCGAGACCATTTTTCTTGTTGTGTTCCAATTCTTTGCGATAACACCAATGCCATTTGTATCTCTAAGGATCCAGTGCACCATTCAAAAGTTAAGCATATACATATAAGACATCATTTTTTAAAGGATTATGTTGAAAAAGGCTTAATCAAATTGGATTTTTGTGAAACTGAAAATCAAGTAGCTGACATTTTGACTAAGCCATTAGCAAGGGACAGGTTCGAAAGAATGCGTATGGAACTTGGGATGATTCAACTATCCTAACAGCGTATGATTTGGATTTCAAATCTATCTAAAGAGGTGCTCCAAACCCAAGTACAATTCTTAAATTAATTTGATATGTCTCATGCACAATTTTGGACAACATTACACTAAGTATACATGTCGATTTTGTTGCTAACAGATCACTAAGTATTGAAGCAAAAGCTAATTTAATTTGAGCGTCCAATGCCCATTTTTTGTTCAATAGTTCACAAATTTTAATTTATTTCAACCTTATTTAATTTATTCTGCTTTTCGCAGTATTGTGAAAAAGAATCCAAAATATATCTGCCAAAAATCATATCACATAGTGTAGCTTCAAGTTTAATCTCCTAAATAATCCACCGAACTGCATTATATCAATTCATTCATTTTAAGCTCCCCAACTTATGTCAAATCAAATGAATCCTTGAGTGCAGTTTACTGACCAAAATTAATTACCTCCTCTTCTTTTGACCACACAAATTCATCCCCCTCAATTTTCACCACACAACCAAAACGTCACCATCACCAACTATTTAAAACATGCAAAACCCCTTCCAAAACCCACAGAACCTCCAAAACTCCTTCAACTCACCAATTATTCATCTCCAATTCCAACAAAAATATTATTTTCCTCGCAAAATTCACATTTTTCACCCATGGATATCTCACCATTGCCAGCAAAATCATCTGAAACCAAAAAGGATGAGAGCATGTCAATTATTGAGGGCTCGGAGAAAAGAAAATTCGAAGAAATCAAGGGCAACTGGGAGGAGTTGGGTGATCACATCCCGATGGTAGGAAAATCTCACGTTCGTGCTCGAATTGATGCTTGCTGCTCAAACTACACGATGGGTATGGCAATCAACCTAGATTGGTGCAGGGCATGTAAGTTCACACAACTCATTGATATATTAGAGTTTCAGGGATGGACTAGTCTGTTTGAAATTGGTTACAAAAAAGAGTTATCATACATAATAATGAATCAGTTTAACAAAAGCTTTAAGAATGAAAATGGAGTTTGTTCTGTGAAAATTAAAAATCAAACTATTGATCATCACTGCTGCTGATTTAAGTGAGGCATTTGGTGTGCCAAAAGAGGGTTTTGATGATTACTTTAAAGGTGCTTTTGGAGAAACTGTTGATGGTGCTAAGGTTAGAAAATCATATGAGGGAGTTAGTATTGATAGTATGGTTGAATCTATTGGCGGTAACCCTAGTCATGTGAAAACGAACCACAAAAATTTTTCTCCTATTCAAAAATTACTTTTCCACCTTGTCTTTCGTTCTATAATTCCAAGAACCTAACACAGAGATGAGGCAAACCACTTGGATGCCCTTCTAATCTACTGCCTTGAAAACAAAATTCAAATAAACTTTCCTTCTTTGYTGATCAAACACCTTACCCACTGTATCTCCAAAAATATGAAAATTGGGTATGGAAATCTCTTAATCACCTTTCTTGAAAGCTTTGGCATTAAAAAGACCAAAGAAGTCCTAACCATGCAAACTAATCCCTTCATTGAACCCAGTACTTTGCATAGGCTAGGGTTAACTATCAAAGATGGAGAGTGTGTGTTTAAGGAACAAGAGAAAGAAGTAGATGAGGAGGAGAAAAAAAAGGGCACTGAGAAGGGTGAGGACGAGTCTGAAAGGGTGAAAACTCCTGAGAAAGTTGTGACTGACTCAAAAGAGAAGATGAGGATGAGGAGCCTCTCATTAAGTATGTTAGTCGTAGAGGAGGCAGAGGCAGGGAAAGGGGAGGAACTGCTCAGAGAAAAAGTGGAAGGAACACAAGGAGAGGTGTTGAGAAGGAGTCCGTGCAAAATTTCTTTGATCTTGATGAGGAGGAACCAAAAACAGAGGAGCTGAAGGCAGAGAAATCAAAGAAGGAGGAACCTAAGACTTCTGAAGTTCATCCTACACCTCTTGCTGCTGTTGATACTTCTTTTCTGGAAAGACAGGAGAGTGGTCCAATGGTGATCACTGGCTCAGGTTTTGGCTCTTTCAGTTCCAACTCAGTCATTGAAGAGCTGAAGGATCTCAAGGCTTCTGTTCGATCACTTCATGACCAGATGGACCAGTTGAACACCAAGTGTGCTAATGTGGAGAATATACTGGACATCAAATCTGGGGTCTACATCACAGTCCATTGTGCAAGACATGGGAGCAGCATATGTGAAGCTGGACAAGTCTCAGAAGAAGATTCTGGCCAAGGTGATTGAAGTGTTGTCCGAGTTTGGAGGCCCCTAAAGATCTTGCTCCATCCTTCTCTTTCCACTAAATATTTAGCCTTCCCTAATCCCTAATTATTATTATTGAACAATTTGGTCTGTAATTTAATAACTTTTGGATTTGGCTGATTTTACCCTGTTCTTAGTATCAATAGTGGGTGCTTAAAACAATCTTTTGCTAAACTATTTATGGGCTAACTTGGACCTATTGATGAATATTTATATGCTTTGCCAAATTACTTGTGAAATATTGTTGCATACTTGATTTTTATATGTCATGAAAAGGTATAACCAGTATACTATCTGCCGGTGCTGTGCTGTGAAATATATATATCCATAGTATGTTTTTTATGAAAGCCAAAAGGGGGAAGAAGAGCAAACTCCTTGGTATTACAGGGTTGATGATCATGTTTCTGCATTAATCTGCTCGAGTTCCTTGCTGTGTTTGTTGTGAAAGTATGTATAAGTGTATGAAAAATCTTCTTTTTGCTCTCATATATATCGTGTGCTCAATTAGTTTATTTAAACACTAACACACTGCTGATTATGGCTTTACATTTGGTTAAGAGTTTGCTTGGTTTGGCATTCATCAAAAAGGGGGAATATTTTTGAACCCTAAGAGTTTTGATGAATGGCACAACAAACCAACAAAAGCAAACTCATCAGTGTTTATCTAATATGTGTGTTAAGTGTTGTGATTACAGGTTTTAATTATTCAAGGTGTCTTAAAGGAGTGAGGATATCCTTAGGAGAAGGAAGAAGTTCCCGGGTCTCGTGGATGCATTAAACAGAGCTCATGGAAGAAGCTCACCTCAAAGGAAGCTCGAGTTCCTTGGCAAAAATGCCTAAAATAGTATTCGAGATATTTGGTACATGAGATCTAGGGTTTTACGATTTTAGATTTATTGCATAGCTTGGAATTAAGGAATGAAGTATGAGCTCATAGGATAAAAGAAATATAATATTTGTTTGTGACTTAATTTGTTAAAGAATATAATTCGGGAGTTTATAAAAAGAAAAATTAATAAAACCTAGGTATCTTGTAAATACTTTGAAATAAAATAAAATCTTTTTATAAATTATTGAGAGTTATTTCCTGGTTCTTTATTTCTTAAAAACTATATATTATATTATCTTTGATATCAATGTTTTATCTTTGAAAAATAAACTCTTTCATTCGGTTTTAAAGGGAAAATTAAAATCCTAAAATTAAGGAGTTTAGTTGTGAAAAAAGACGTTTGTAAATTAGCTTGATTATCAAGCTAACTAACTGAGTGAAAATAGGAGCATCAACGGATATAAACTGAGGAGTTGAGATCGTGTGTTTGTGGACTTGGTAGTCAAGTTCCACTAAGCACTACTCCTACAAAATAGGATGTAGTGTGATGGTGGATTTACTGCTTGACTTTCACGCTTACACTCTCACTCTATAAATACTCTCACTTAGTAAAAATATAACATACACTTTGAGCAAAGAAGTTAGCAGAGTTTATTCGTTCATACCAGTGCATTACTTAAGTTTGATTGTTGTAACAGTGCTTTATCTATTGATTAAACTCGGGGGTTGATGAAAGTCATCAAGTCCGAGGATTTCATTGAATCGAAGTAATGATGAGGGATCCAACAGAGGGTGTGGTCGGCAAGGTTCAAGAGTCATTTATTGAACGAGAGAGGTTTTAGATTGTAATTAGTGTTATTCTATTATGAATAAAGCGAATCCTGTGTTACATGTATTCAGCCAATTTTTCCTCTCATTCGTTTCGTTTGGAGTTTCATGTTTGAAATTCTCTTTGCTCGTGTTTCTTTTGTTAATGTTTTCTTTTAATTTCGCAAAAAGTTTCTTAGTTCCTCAAATACAATTCACCTCCCCTCGTGATTGTTAGTCATCCAACTCAACTTTGCTAAACTTATGTGCCTTAAGAACATCTTTAGGTACAATACTTAAGTGTAAACTCAATCAATCTGGAGGACATGCCTCCTAATTTAAAGTTCACTAAACCTATAATATTTCTTCTTCTCAATTTGGTAAAACTTTTCTTTCAAACTCACAAACTGCTTCCCACTTTAAACCTTCGTGCTAACTAACTTCTCCCTTATTTGGGTTACACAAAGTTAGTCCTTGGACCCATATTACCTCAACTCACTTAGGTCAGTGTTTGGATCCAGTTAGTCAACTTCCTAAAGACTTTGTTTTTTAAAACTTATTCACATCTTATTTATAAAGATAAATTGGCTTTCATCCTTAGTCTTTTCACTTGCTCCTTGGAGAAACAATCAACTTTTGTAAATAGTTTTGTGCTGTCATAATGTATTTGGATTTTGGTTTGACTATAGCTTGTTTGTGTGAACCCAATAATAATTGATGTGGCTTGACAACTTGCATAAAAAGGGATTCAAAACTTCTTGTTGAAAGATGATTCTAGGTTTGAGCCTTATCCCTCTTGAAATTCGAAATCATTGGTTAGCTTGGTAGTCTTTATGAGATACGTGTCATAGCGAGGTGGATAGAAGAAATTTGAAGAAGAATTGTATTCGAAAGTTTATCAAAAATTTGTATGGTTATAATCATCTGATGATTTAAATACATCAAAACAAGGTAACAGAATTGGATAGGCAAAACACAACTATGATTTTAAAAGTTAAGGTTGTTCATGCCCTCTTGTAGTAAACCCATTAAACTTTGGTAGTTTTATGTCTTGTGTAAGCCCATAGTGATACTCCATATTACTTAAGAGGTTCATGGTAACAAATAAGGTTACTATATAACTCGTTCCCTTGAAGATAAAGATGATCACACAAAACTCGTTCCAATAAACGACATCTGTATACCTTTGGAAAGAAATTCATATCTCTCGGAGAAATAGAATATAGGCTAAAGTTAGAAGAACTAGTCTTTGTGTTGGTTTTCATCTCAAACAACCTTTAATCAAAATACTTTAACATCATTGGCCATAGGAAAGTATTGTCAATGTTGTCGTCTTCATTAGCCGAATATGATCGGAAGTGTCGTTTATCGATCTACTCCATCTTTGTTGTCATCAATGAGACGATAAATACTTTGACATCTACTCTTTCAATTCCCTCCCAATCAATGTAGAGTGACTGCTAGATTTTTGTTTAGTTAGAATTTCTCATGGATTATTGTTATGTCTTTCTGTTTAAAAGAAGATTAAAAAAACATGTTACTATGTGTGTAATCCGCTAACAAAGAAATGGTTAAAAATTCCTCACTTTAGTCGATAAATAGAGATTCGATGTTACCCTATTGGGTTGTGTGTTACTGCTTGGATGCTCGCCTTCCTAAGGGCTAATGAATTATTGTTAGTTGTAGAAATCGAGTATAAGGAGTCTATTGCCGATGATTTTTTCAACACTCAAGTCTTTTCCTCAAGTACAGTCTCTTGGAGCGCTTATCTATGCATTGACCATGCCCGTCCAAAAGGGGCATTATTAATTGGGGGCTATGAAACATCAAAGCAACAGATGATTATGGGAGCGTTGTATACTACCGTGGGATGTTTCATTTATTAAGTGGTGATTCACATGTTGTTGCATATGATCCTGTAAACYAACCCTACATGTGTAATTTGATTCCTTTTCATCCTAATCCTTCCGAAGATGAGCTTTGTCGTTATAACCGTATTGGAGAAAGTGAAAGRCGTAGAAGAATCACTACTTATGGTTACTTGTAATTATACAATCATAAGGTTGTAATCTATTTTTCTCTATATATAATGTCAAAACTCCCTATTTAGGGTGAATCACATAAATATTCACCAAAGAAGGATCCTACTATATTTATGAACTCATGGACTATGATTAAGAGGAGTGATCTTTAAAGTATGTTGTTAAGGCCTCTATAGAGTCACTTGGGTTTTTCTGCAAAAGTGAACTCGTTTATTTAAGAAACTACTATAAAATTGAGCTCCTGCTGGTCAATTTCAACATCTCTTCTATTCTAAGTGTTGTTCATGCCCTCTTTGCCTACCAATATTCCTCAAATTCGAGCACTCGATAGTCAATCAATTAGCTATTTTGATCATCTTCATGGTGTGGCTTAAAAGACTCTAGGCTTCCAAATTGTGTTAGACCTTTTATTCAATTTTTATTAATTTTCTAGAATTAATTTATTTATTTTCTAATAACTTCTAAGTCTAAATATGCGCAATAGCTGTCTGGAATCCCTAACATAGCATGTTGGTTAGCACTTCTGCAAACTCTGCAAGCACTGCATACTTGTCAATCGATCCTTCACCAACAAGATTGAAGAACCTTGCGATATCTAACTCTCTACAATTCAATAATTTATATACTGAATTAACCAAACATCTTAGGCATTCACATATGATGCGATCTGCGTAAGTTGTCTTTGTGCGCCCTCAAGATAGATCTACCAACAACAAAACCTCTTGGAATCACATGTACTACCCCTTTACCCACTAAGTCTCCACTATGGGGAATAGTAGGTTTGTCCATCTTAGTTTCCTTGCAACATTTTCCTAGATGATTTCCAAACTTACCTTGATGTCATAGCGCATCTAAGGCCTTTCTCAAATTGATGCTTCTCTCAGTCACATGTCCGATGTCCTAGTGGAACTTGCAATATTTATTTTTCTCCTTCATCTCCGATCCCTTGTTGATCTTATAGGTGGGGGATTGTAAATAAGTACAACTTTCTTTACTTTCTGATAAATTTCCAGCAAATCCCTTGCATACTTAATCTTGGTGCCATTATCCACCTTCCTTCGTTTTTTCAGATCTTGGGAACCCTTTTTCTCATTGCTCACAATTGAAGTTTCTTATCTCTTTCGATCATGGTCTCTATGATTGCCTAGGCTAAATTTCCCTTGTTGATATTGAGAGTGCCCCTATTTTTCCTTTTCTATGGAGATGGCACAAATCTCCTTAGTTTGCATGTAGCTTTTTACTTTTCACAAAGCTTATTTCAAATCTCTACAATCCTTTCTGATCAAGTCAAACTTGAACTCACTATTGTTATTGACACCGTGATAAAAGTTATCCAACACCACTTCCTTTGAGAGTCCTGGGATTTGGAGTGTCACTACTACATTTTTTAGCTATGGCAACGGTTAAAAATCGTTGCAATATATACCCAAAACCGTTGCATTAGGGCTAAGGCAACGGTTATTAACCGTTGTGGTTGGTGGTGTTGCTATAGACCTAAGGCAGCTGTTTTTTGAACCTATTGCAACGGTTCATGTAAATGCTTTGCCATAGCTCTATTGCAACAGTTCAAAGGATCTATGACGACGGTTAAATCTTTAAGCAACCGTTGCCATAGCTATCTATGGCAACTGTTATAGGGAGTTATTGCATACGTTGTTAACCGTTGCCTTAGGTCTCTTTGATCTGTGTCAACAATTCAAACATAAGTTATTGCTTATCTTTTGTTTACTGAAACGTTATAAGCTTGATTTACATTTGACAATGGAATCTATTGCATACGGATTGGACCGTTGCAAAGGTCTATTTTCTATTGAACGGTCCAACCGTTGCAGAATTATATTCCTAATTTTTTTATATATATAGTATCACTACTATGATAATAATTTGTGAATGATACATACAGATGCAAAAAATAATAAATATCATGACATAATAAAATAATAATATATTACTAATAATAATATAAATAATAATAATAAATAATATATAATAAAATAATAATAATAATAATATAAAATAATATATAATAATAAAATTTCAATTTCGTATTAAAATTAATTAAAATATAAATAACTTGTATTGTGTCACAAACAAGACTAAAATAACACAAAACTTAAGGCTAATCCAAGATGATTCACCACTACCAATCAATCAAGTGATCAGCCATCATGTCTTCCATGATTGTCCTCGTCCAACAAAGGCTGTCACTTTCGGTGCACAAACCCCAACGTCTCCTTGTGTTTTTAACCGTGCTGTTGTTGTTGAACTAGACATGCTGCTGCGAGGGTTGTTGACCTCTTGCCCATGTGAACAATACATTATTTGACAGTGAAAGAAGAGTGAAAGAAGAGTGAAGACTCTCTGATAAAATCAGATCTTTCGATCAACACGAATGAATATTGAGTTTTGCATAAAAATGTCATGAGATGAAAGTTTTGAGTAATCTGACTCGATAATCTTTTGGTAGTAGTTTTTGTCTTGCTAATTTTTTTTAGTAGTTCTTTGATAATGTTTATAATGTTCTAATTGCTAAGTATCTGTAATTTTGCGTCATTAGATAATACTGTATCTTCCGTCTTATTTGTTTTGACAACTGCTTTTAATATTAACTCTCCCTTTCTATATATTATGCGTGACTACTTTGGTTTTATTTTAGTGTGAGGCTCAAGCTCGATGAGGTTGCTAAAGGCTAGAGGAGTACATTGATTTGAAGACTACATCGAGCAGGGTGCGAAAAGGAGTGTAGGAATTGAATATTTGAATTCTAGTGAATTGCCTTTGTATTCATCATTTTTTTTGCCTTTAATAAGATGAATATGTTTTCTAAGTTTAATGTTTCTATGCTTAGAATTTAAAGTTGTCTATCCTCTAAATAAGAGACAACAGCTAGAGGACAAGCTATTAAAGTAAGGATCACATAAATCATTATTCGCTCTATTAAGGTATGGAATTGTATATTTCAGTATAGTTAATTGGTCTTTGCTAGAAGCAAATATATGTCACACCTCTCACAACAATGTACCGACAAAATATTGGATGTGTTCTTTTTCTTTTCTTTTATTTACAATGATAGATTTTGAGATTTGCTTTGCATGTATATCGTTTTAGAAACATAGAAGATACACAAGGATGAAGTTCCATTCCAAACAATAAATAGGCATATAGAATTATCTGATCGAAATATACGATAATGTATTACATTTCTTTTCTTTTTTTAACACGTCACTGTAAGGAAACATGTGCAAGAAATAACTCACCCGCGATTATTGTTCTGTTGAACAACTCTTTGATCTTGGATTATGTCTACTCCACCGAAAAGTTGGCCAGAAATTTGATAGAAAATCATATAAATTGAAAAGAAGACATAATTGGGAGCAAAGGGTATCAGAAGTCCGTATAAAAGGCGAATTCGGTTTAAAACATAGAGAACTTACTTGCAAATTTATGGCAGGAACTCCCAAATAAAATTAAGATTGAATTTGTTGACACGTGCAACAAGAACTACCTCACGGTTATGTGAACAGCTCCCGACAATGTTGTCACATTGGACTTTAAACTTGTAGAGGGAAGGTCCATTAGGCATACATTAGCCCCGGGTTAACTTCGCGAATTTCTTCCACAGCTACTTGCATTTGGGATGCTTGCAAGAATTCTTGTGGACATGATGTACTTGTTTGTGTAGAACTTTTTCCATTCAAAGTGATTTTGTTACCTTTTCCCCAAAGCGTACTCGATCCTTATTCTCCAAGCTTTTGATCAACTTCATAGTAGGGATCCTGTGTTGGCTTCTTCCTTCTTGACCTTGTCGAGTCTCAAATGACCGTCCATTTTTTTCCTAGCAATTTTTTAAAAAAGTTACACATGACTACTAAAGAAAAATCTTTTAAGGGTCCAATGCAACTTAATTACAACATGTATCYCTTAATTACCATATTCGCTTCAGTGATGGAAGAACTTGTTTTWTAAGATTTTTTCGGATTTCTCTTCCTCGATTCTTTGTAGACCTTGGATTGAGATGGTTCTTGCTTATTTGGGTCCTTTTCTTTCTACTTAGAAGACATTGAAAAAATTAGAGCTTGTTTAACAAAGCATTCATGAAAGGAGGAATAATTTATTGTATATGCACAGTAGGCTTATAATATTATATACCAACTCATGTCACAAAGTTGCAAATGACCTTGCTCCCATAGTGTGCATATCATCTAGGCATTGACGATTTGCTTTGTTCTTCTTGCTTTGTTCCTAGTAAGTAAAAGGCATGAGTAACTTTTGAAATAGGACAATAAAAACAATACTAACACGTCACATAACTAACCTGAATTTTTGGATCATTCCAATACTCAACAAGAATTTTAATTTGATTAGCAAGGACTGTTTTTAGGCGCTTGTTTTCCCTGACCACTTCCTTTTTTGTTTTATACTTAAATCTTCGCCAAGCAACATCCATCGTTTCCATTGACCACTTTCTGCCTTCATTCGAAATTAGGTACTTTTCCTACACATATTTTTTTTATTTTGCATTAATAAGATAATTAGAAAATATGAGAATAATATGATAATTAGAAAAAGCATTCAAGATATGGGCAGGTTTTGGGATTAAAAAGGGAATTTAAAATTGGATGAATCGAATTTAAGCCCTTAGGTCAATTAACTTTAAGCTTTTCGAGCCCAAGAATTGGCCAAGCGATGTAGACAACTAATGATGATGCAAACAAAAAAAAGTTGATTTAGAACATACTTCAACATAATTCCATGTTTTGTCGTGCGTAGGTAATTCACTCCAGTTACAATAATTGAGTGGGGCCATATCAGGATCTCTAGCCACGGTCTCCAAGAAGCGAGTATATTCACCAACAAGTTTTTGAGAAGGACCAACAGGTTGCCCTTTTGAGTTAAGAACAATTGGAGGACGTTCATCTAGTGTTCGAGCATGTGCTTCAAGAAGCTTCGTTGGGCCTCTACGCTTCTTCATCTTCTGGGTTGCATTAGAAACAAAATCAGTATGTAATTGAATTAATTCGAAAGAAACTGTTATCTGTAACTTGAAATCATGGTCGAAATAAGAGCAACGTAGACATTAAATGAACACATAATTTAATAATCCATTATGCTTTTGTAATTATTGTTTTTGTTGGAGAATAAGAGACCAGTAGTTGGTAGAATTGTTAACTTTTTATGTTTTGTGGGAATGGACTAATGGAGTCATTGATATGCAATAAAAATTCTAACATGGTCTTCTCTAATACGCAGGTAAAATGCATGTAGTGTTCCCATTGCTGGAATACATTTGCAACCATTATTCTTTCGATTTAAGCTTGGAAATAAGTAAGGCAGATTCAGTGCAAAAGGCAAATAGTTAGGCAGTCAAGCGCTCACAATTTATAAAGCCACCTTTATGTTCTGACCGTTCATCTTAAGCGTTTTCGTCACTTTTCTGGACAAAATATTGATAAAAAAAGTCCAATTTGGATTTCATTGAGTCTCACACCGTTTGTTAGTGGAGCCTATGTATGTTCATTTTTTGGAGGATATGCAATCCGCGGTGTTCATATTTAATTTTATGAACAAAGATAATTTTCTGTTTTTAGAAGATGAAAGTTCTGTATTCTGAAGGCTTAATTATTGCTAACATCAATCCTTAGTAATCATTGTTCATGCTTTCTCTATAATTTAAATAGAATTTCCGCTACGTAGTAGGACAGTTGGTGAATGTTAGATTGGATATTTGCTTTGTACATTGTCCCTACATGTTACTATGTGTAATGTGTAGTTTCTGTTTATTGAAGTTCATTTTGGTAATATATCTATAACTTGTTTCACTCTTGATACTGGTTGTCATCTTCTTTTTTTGATCATGATTTCTAATAAAACCAGTTTATTTGTTTATTAAAGGACAATCATTGATTAATGCTAATGTTGGTAACTTTCTGAATATGACATAAAGGGCAATGAAAGTTTGTAATTCATTATTTGAATCGTAGATCTCTATCTTTATCTGTTAGACATGCCCTACAATACATAACCATCTACCACTATAGTTTGAAGAAATTTCATTATCCCAATTTTGGGTGATTTAGCTCAACGGGCTATCTTTTAGCATTGGTAAATTATAAATTTTTTAGTCATGATCATTTATGTATTGCATAACAGGAGGGTGATTTGACATATACATTTTTTTTATATGCGTTGTTTCCACTTTTTAGAGTTTTAACACAGTCGAAAATTTCAAAGGTCTAATAATGTGAAAATCTCAAGAACCCCAAAAATATTCATGGCTGCTTGATAAAAAAAAGCATAAATAAAATTTCACATGATTTAAAAAAATATATAAAGATATCCTTTGAGAAATCATACCTTTCTTTGTCGCTTCCATTGTAGCTGTTGATTCCGGTTGATGCACCACCAAATCAACGTTGTCCCCTAAGTCCAAATCAGGTTGAACTTCCTTCTCTAATTCGACTTCCTTCATGATTGGGAAAATTGCAAAAGAAATTCAGATTGTGCCTCGTTCTCTAAGCATTTCCATTTTCCATAAGACCAACCCAATTTGCGTTTTGCGCTTCTTTTTTACGTTTATCAAGATATTTAGATAAGGCTGCCAGGAGGGGACTTTCTTTTCTTTTTCTTCTTCTCTGGTTGAACATAAGTTTTTCAACTTGTTCTTGTTTTTGTTGTGCAGATTGTTCGATTGCCTTACATTGAGCTTGTTACTCAGAAATTTAGCCATGTAACCTAATTTGGGGACCCACCTTGCTGCCTCTGATTTTCATAAGACGGTAAAGTTCCACCTTGTTGCACCCATTGTTGTTTCCTCAAAAATTCAGCCATGCGTTTAGAGGTCACATCATCTAGTTTCATTTGTTCTTATGCATTGGTTCCTTATACATTCATCTTGTTGCTTCTGAACTTGCATTGATGCACATTTGTCAAAAATTGTGCCATGGTCCCAGATTTGGCCGATGCATTTTCTGGTTAGCATTGGCCTCATTTGTGTCTCATGTGGAACCTACAAACATGAAAATCAAAATAAATAATTGTTATTTTGTTCTGCTATAAATAAATTATAGAGCTTAAACATAAAAACACACAATTGCATCTCCATAACTTATAAACATGCTATACTACAGGTTAAACATAGTTGAGTCTACAGCATTAAAAACCAATTCTATGTATAACTTGTATCCTTTATAGTTTACAGTATTGTTCCTTACTATGACACTAACATTCTACAATACTTTGTGATTCACACAAATCGTTGCTTACTAGCCAAGCCTGTATAAAAAAGAAGTAATCTTTAAAAAAAATGCTTAATAGAGCCACTTTCATTATAACTCAGCCACCCCAAACCAACTAAAAACCTAGACCAGGTAAAGATGCATCTAAGTAAAAATGTAAAGTTAGAAAATAAGCTTGTTCTAATTTCATCTAACAAGAGGGTGAACTATAACTGCAAAAAATTATGAATCATAATCTAGACATTCAACTAATATGTTATGAACTTTTTGACCAACATTTCATCCTTAATGCTTCATACATTAGATATATCTCTTAATGGAAGGGGAATTTCTTCATGAGGTAATTTCCTAAACCTCTAATAATAGTTGCGCTTAGTAATTAGTCATGAACATTGAATTGGATTTCATTAAGATGAAAAATAGATTAAGCATACAATCATAAAATATGACAAGAGAGTTCCTCGAGGATGTAAGAACGTGCTAATATAGTCAAATACAATTTATCAGGTTCGCGTGAGAAGCTATGAGTACAATGAAAATATTCATACACAGAAAGTATTACTCCATCAAATAACAGAAGCTAACAAAAAGAAGTTGTTATTTGTGATATATTATTTCAAACAGTGAAACATGCACATTCAAATAAAGCAGTAGAAACAACCAGAAAGTGGTGATACATGTGTGTATGTATCTATAGTTGATGCAAAGTCTTTCCTTTTGAAAGAATCATCCCCTCTTAACTTTGCTTCTGCAGCTTTCTACCTTGCCTCAAGAGGGGGGGGTGAATTGAGTATCTTGTTCCCCTAGGTTATTTTTCTTTCTTTTCGGATTAAGTATGAGGAACCAGTTGGGCTGGTTCCTGTAAGCAGCGGAATGTAAACAAAATAATAAAGGACACACAAAGTTTAACGAGGTTCACCCAACTATGGGCTACGTCCTCCTACCCTATGTTCTTTTATTAATCTACTCTGAAAAACAAAGAACACACACACCCCGGTGTGTCCCTACTCCGGGAACCAGCACACCCTACACTCAACTCTAAATGTGCACTCGACTCACACTCGTAAGTCCAACTTGTGTTTGAACTCACAAACACTCACTTGGCTTCCAACCCCTCTGTTGAATGCCTTTACAATATCAAAGTTTCTCTCTTTTGAATTTACTTCTAAAAAGCTAATATGAGAAATTAATATGCTCAACTAATGCTCTTGTGTATGACTCAAAGTATGGTTTTTATGCTTGTGTGTTTTCTCTATAAATATACTTACTTTTAATTCGTGGAGAGGGATGTGGATTTAAGGAGTATAGATAAGTATATAAGCATGTTGACCTTAATCCTAGTTTCCTTAAATCTCTCTACTTGCCGAGCAAGGCAAGATGAGAATTAAGGAAAGTATCTATCTTGTTTGATCTGATCATGAAGATAAAATCAAACAAGATAAATACTCCTAGGTTTAAGGTAACAGAATATTCTCATCTATATTTCCAGCTGCATAACATTTTTTCAAAATAAATCTTTTACAAAATATTTTAGAAAAATTATTTTTCAAACCGCAGCAATATTCCACTCAAGGACACAGCTGGTTCCCCAGCCTGGTTCCCTAAATGAGTATGTTATGAATTTTGTTCCAATCTTCTACCAGAATTCATACAATAGCTCAAAACACATATAAGCATTTAAACCAAAGCATATAAGTCATACTACAGAGCATATTACATGAATTTCCTAGATTGAACATTTGAGAAGCATTTCTTCTTTTCTTCATGTAATCTTCAAAACCTTGAATCTTCCTTTGAATACTTCAATTATGAGCACAACCTCTTTCTTCGAATGACTTCGAAAGGCTTCACATTCAAGTCTTTGAATTAACCTAATTATTGCACATGTAACATGGTTAAGATGCAAAAAAAGTATGGCGTGTTTTTCAGTATAACAGACAAGGAACAACTCCTACTGGTTCCGCACCTATATGAACATGTGTTTATTCAGTTTCCCTGTAGTAAGCAAAGTTAGTTTCAACATAAGCACGTATAAGTATTAACTTGTCTGGGGAAACAGGTATCCTGTATCAGCTGGTTCCCAAACCAACTATTTCACAATTAAGTGTCCTGTTTCCTGATCAGTTTTCATCACTCAAAACCTAAGGGACTCAAACAGAGAAATAACCTTAAGAATTTTATCTCCCCTCCGATGCCTAAGTTGGTACTTGTTTAGGGGTAATTTAATAAAATGAGAGGAGAAGCAGTGTTGACTATTTTTGGGAGGTTTTTTGGTATCCGTGTAGGCAGGCCGGCCCTGGGTGCGAGCAGCCACGCCCAGGGCCCAAAAAAATTCAAAACGCTGTTGGCTGCTGCCTTTATGTTAAAAAAAAATTATTAATCTATCTTCCCAGTAGAAGTTACGCTGCTGTCTTCGTTCAACGCTTCCAGTGACGTTTCAAGACTTTCAGATAATTCACGCTCAATCACAACTCACAAGTAAGATTTTAGGAATATTATATCTTCTTCCAAATTAAATTCCTAATTAAATAATCTATCTTTTATCTTCCCAATTGTGAAATGTCGTTCAATTTTTTCTTTCTTCCAAAAATTCCCAAAAATCCTATGTTATTCACAATTAGAAAAAAGAAAACCCAAAGTTCATCAAATCACAATTCATTAAAAAAGTTCACAAATCACAATTAATTAAAAACAACTCAATTTTTAGGTATTTTTAAATATTGTTTATTCGATTTTTGTGTTATTACTGTTATAAATTATAATTGTGATTTTAGTTGAATACTTCAATTCTTAAGTTTCTTGGTTTGGTTTTGCTGTTTAGAATCACTTGATGTTGTCATTGATGAATAATGAATATGATTTATTGTTAATATTAAAGACTTAAAGTGCTGTTGATTGAGTAATGCCATTATGCCAATACGACAATACAGACATACATTAATACGAATATACGATTAATCGATTATAGAATTGTTCGTCTGTAAGGTCTGTTCAACTGTAACTTTACATAATTTGCTTCAATTGCTTATTTGCTTGAAATCTGTTTTTTTTATTCTTTATTATTTGGATGTATTGTGTATTTATTTGGAAGTATGTGGATGTCAGGATGTATTTGGAATTTCGGATGAAACTGATTTTTTCATTTATTTATTTGCAGATTTTTTTCAATTGTCAATTAGTCATCATGGTACCTAGACACTTATCCGTTATGAAAAAGAAAGAAATGAAAAGAAAGAGAACAGTCGAATGAATACAACAGGGTGCTCTTGACAATTTTAAGAAGAGGTAGAGGAACCTTCGGAGTACATTCTAATGAAATTTGAATGATGTGTTACCATTTTGATGATCTCAATGGTTTCCTACTCACGACAATGTAGCTCAAGATCATACTAATATAAATCACAATGATAATGAGCCTAATGATATACCAAATGAAAATAATGATGAAAATGTTGAAGTTGATCCACATCCACATTTTATTCCTCCTTTAGATATTATGATCCTAAAAGGGTGTTCTATAACAAGTCTAGAGATATTATTCTCCTTTATTTAATAATTATTTATTAAAAAAATGTTGTTTTAATATTGATTAGGGCTCATATTTCAGAGTTCACCTCGAGCCCCAAAATACTCAGGAACGGCCCTGCGTGTAGAAATCTAAATGTGTGTTTTTCTTTCTCCGTTTAGGGTATTTAAAGCCTTTTCTTGGCTTGCTTGGTGCAAATGATCACGTCAGTTGGCACATCATGGTTGATCTAGATTGAAATCAATCATGACTTTGATTCTTTCCTTTTAATTTATTTTCTTTTATTGATCTAGTTATACCTTGACATGTATCATTTCTTTTTTAATTCTTTTTTTCTGACACTAGTGGCACACGGCACGCTTGCGCGCGCCGTGTTCCACGTGAAAATACACTTCGAAAAATAATTACTACTTTAATCGTCTAATTAAATTTTATTAATGCATAATTCAACATCAAAGGCATGTATTATACTTATATAATTATAGGTTAATGATGAGGGATGAATTATATATTTCTTGCAATTAATCTTCATAGAATTTGTTAAACCAACACAAGGAACATTAAGCTCTGCCATCATAGTTGTGTACCATTCAAACAGTGGTAACTCATCTAATGAGCTAAGGAGATACAAAACACCGTGCACATTATTTAAAACCCTACAGGACAGGTACTAATAGACATAAACAACCATAAGCAGATCAACTATTAAATCGAACTACGACCAGACAAGCTAATCCTCCTCCGGTGGCACATCGACTGAATGAACAACCCACTTGAGCTCATCATCTTTGGATTTGTCTTTCTTTGGTGCTATTTGCAGCAGCATATCCTTGGCTTTGAGCTGCTCCAACTTTTTAACAAGTGATTCTGGGTGATCCTGTATTAAATAAGTGCTTGTTAGTAATGTTAATGATCCAGATGACTATGACAAAGACACAACAACAGTACTTGATTTCACTATTGCTATATTCGTTTACTTAATTTCCTTTTGTAATGGTTATTTGATATGTTTAGATTAAATAAAATAGCATTGTTCAATGTGAGGTGTGCAATAWTCTACTTCAGCGTAATCAGAGGACTTAAAAAATTGCATGTAGTTGCAGAACGAAGCAGATAAAACATATTCAGTTACCCAACCTAAATGAAAGGATATTAAGCCGATTTACCTCTATCTGACTTCTAATTTCGGTTGGTATGCATTTTGCTATACCAAATGGGGTATAAAGGATAAATTGATTGCTAAAAGTATGCAACAATTGCTACAATACCAGTGCTTTAATTAACCAAGAGGCGTAAAAGTGTTAAGTATATCAAAATCGATCAGTTTTCTGAATTCTGACCCACATTATAATTGAGTACTTCCCTTCTTTTGTACTCATATACTTCGTATGATATATGTCTAACGTCCTGTCCACTGATTTATTAATTAGTTTCAATTTCAACTAATCATAGACTTATTTTTTATTTTTTTTATGCAAAAATAATCTCATTGAAATCTTTTTTTCAACAACTTTTGAAAAACAGTTCAATGAGTTCTTCAAATTGAAGGATATGATAGAGGATATATTATATTCATGAACCTTAATCATAAGTTTAAGGTTTTGGTTGAAACTTACTAAGCAAACAAACTAAATTACATTTATTAAAGACATACTAATTAATTACAATATGTTGAGCATTGTTAAACAAGAGTTCACATTTCATGAGGATCATCGCCCATCCACCAACTTCCCATGCTTCTACTATTGTCGAGGTGATTTATTTTCTGACTTCTAAGTAAAAAAATTCGAGTATTATTCGATTTCATTATAATGGTATTATTACATGATTACATTAGAATGATCCTATGTTCTAGCAAATATCTCGAGCATGTTTGACTTATCTTTTAGAGTTTCAGGTTATGTTTATTACTCATATGTTGTTAGGACTCTTTATTTCAACCTCAAGTAGCATGTCAGATCCTCAACACATAAAATTGTAATTGGACATTAAATTAGTTAGCCAACTCAAACACAAATACTGGTGCAAGTAACATAATATAGTGGTACAGTATTACTCATAAAATTGGAGGAAGCTTCTCATGCTGTCAAATTAGTACATCAAATAGTTCAAGCAGATAGTTTCCTGACAAAAATTTATGTGGTATCATCTCATTAATATAGTTCCCTATTTAGATATAATTCCTACTCACTTTATTCAGTATATAATACACGAAAAACCCTCATCAGCTATTCTTTCAAAATCTTGTAATTATGACTCATGTATAATTCAATTTAAAGTAAAGAAATACTTACAGTGAAGAAAGCCTTGATATTACTTCTGGTAATCTGACTTGAGCTTTGTCATCTTTGGAACCTACTATCCTTCGCTGATTCATTCCCTTCAAAACGAATCATCTCATCACGCTCGTGCTACTTCAAATACTCTCAAGAAGCTGATCAAACCTCCTATTCAATGTAGCAACTTTCTTACCATACAGCCACAATACAAGCATAAAGAGTCCAAGTAACATAGCACATAGTGCCTTATTCACAAGTCCTAGGATGGGATGAATAATCCAAGCACAACAAAACATACTAACTATTTCAGGTACAACTAAAGCTTGCAATGTTGCACAATCAATACAAAATCAATGACTCAAGCACCTTAACTATCTGCAGTGTGACATATGGCACAAACAAAAAGAAACGTCATTCCATAAAGACATACCCTGATGGTGTCGTAGTGGTTCCAGTCGACTTCCTTGGATAGACGACGGAGCAAGCAGTACTTGTTCCTTTTGAAGCCTCAACACCCTGCATTAAGCCAAACAGACAAGATCAATTATACACAGCAATGCGTAGAAAAGCACAAAACATGCAGAGCAGATAATAACAAACATTAATACTTGACGCATAAAGGAACAACCAAAGAACTCAGAAATTCAACTCACTTAAGAGCATCGGGGACAACAACCCTCTTGACCTTGTCATAAGGGGGGAACACCCTCATACACCTTCAACCTAGCCAAAGCAGCAGCACCTCTCTTGGTCTTGTGGGGAATCATCCTACATCAAATCAAATCTCATTATATAGCCACACAAATAAAGAGTACACTAAAACAATACACAAACAAGCTGATTACATTATTCTTCTCAAATAGGTCATACAACTAAACAAACACACACAAAATCGCTTACACAAGTAAATCAGTATATCATCCTTCACCAACAGGAACAATATATTATGTCCATCGAAAATGTGTAATTGATAAAACCAGAAACATTGTACTACTTCAAACAAATGAACACCTTCTGCAACGTGCCTAGCATTTGACCACATAAAGCTTACCAGCCACTCAAAGGACTGTTTCAGTAACCTTTAGTTTCAGGAAAACATGCAAGCAAATATTTCACATTTCTTAAGTTTCCAAGCCCTCAATTGGACTCAGTGCTTATTGATCATTCGATCTTCCCAAAATTCATGATGATAAAAAAGAATTGATCTTCAACTCATAATTCACAACTAAATTGATCTTCACACAAGATTAGATCATCAACATAATTTCACACATGAAACACCAAACTCAATCAAATAAGCTCTGTCTAAAATTCTTCATAGTGAACCCTTTTCTCCCTAGTCCTACATCCCGGTACACACAGGAATCCAAGCCGGCCCGCCGCCAACGCCATGCTACAAAGCACACAAAACCATAGCTTCCCAATCAAAATGATAAATCAATGGCAAGAAAAATACACTTACTGGGTAATCAATGGTATAATTGTCCCTGAATTAGCATAATTTGAACTACAAACATTCAGGATTCAGCAATCAAGCAAGTATAGTCCATTCAGATTTAAGCAATCAAGCAAGTAAAATATACTTCAATTTCAATTAAACAATCAAACAAGTATAATCCCAATATTCAATGCTTTTCTACTTCAATTTCACATCTTTGCAATCAAATCATTCACTCAAATAAACTGAAGAATGAATTTCATACTCTATACACTCAAGAAGGAATGTTCTAACCTCTTGATGCTAAGGGAAAAACAGGGCAGGAAATTGAGCTCGACGAGCATCTCTCTGCACGCGCCTACCCCAAACACGCATACAACAAACACCAGACCACCACGGAGCTCAGGGTGGTGGTCCTGGTTCGCAGCGCCCACTCGAGACAGGCCGAAATCGAGATCCACGAGCAACCAAATCAAAACACGCCTACCCCAAACACGCAACCACAATACACCAGCCAACATGACGATCCAGGTGGTGGTCCTGGTTCGCAGCGTCACCCATGACGACGGGGATGCTGAAACAGGGCCGAAACTGGGCTCCCCTCTGGCTCGCAAATGCCATTAACAACCAATACAATCGACCTAAGGAACGATGCTGAAAGCTAGAGAAGAAGAGAAGAGAGAGAAGTGCCGGCACAAAACCGCCGCAAGTAGCACTGAGCCAGAGGGAAAGCTGAGGAGTTGAAGGTGATGCATTGAAGGCTGATGCAGTGGACAACATGCAATAAAGGATTGAAACAACCAAAATAAAATAATAAATTACAAGAAAGGGTTGAATTGCTGAAACACAAAATAAAATAAAAAATAAAGGCACTAATGGCATATTGTAAGAAGTTAAACAATAGAGGGCATTTTGGTAATTGAAATTTAGGGCAAAATCAAAGCTCTCACTTTTATGGGCTATGGGATATCAATCATCATTAGTTGCAACATGACTTGGTTGAACATTCGTGGGATCGACTTGGAGGAAATGAAGACTATGAGTAACTGGATTCGCATCAAACGCCTAACTTGTATAATTTATCTTTTTATTATTATTATTTAATTTTTAATTATTTTGATTTATTAATGTATTGTGTAATTGGATTAAAATAAATTATTATAATTTTGAAAAATCAAGTAGTCTTATTTTGATTTTAAATTAACATATAATATTATTTAGCTTTGTTCATCAATGTTTTTGACATGAAGAATAAGGATTTCATTAATAAAAAAAGTCAAAAAACACTTACAATCAGTGGAAGAGAACACAAAAATTTCAATAATACAAAATACCTTAGAACTACTTACATCGCAGATTTGATTTAAAATAGACTTAATAAAAATCATCATTCGAAGCAATTCAATATGTAAGTTTGCTCTAATTCAACCTAACGTCTCTTGATGCATAGTTATTTTGGTGAACATACTATTGTAATTTTTTGAATTATTTCCGAGATTGTGAAACCCTAAATCTTCATTCTTCAAGAAACTAAAACCATGGATAATCTGATCTTTCATAAGAGAAGACAAGAAAACCACACTCCAAACTCTCACAAAAGAAGATAATAATAAACTCAAAAAGTGGGAATAAAACCCTCATAAAGAGATAGAAAAACCCAAAAATTTGGGATAAAACTCTAATAAAGAGATAGAATGGAGGATTATTCAGAACAAATAAACAAATTTACAAACAAGTTGAGAGAAGGATTTGGGCTTACTACCATTAAAGAAATAATGGTAGCACCAACAGCTAAAAAGAAGTTAGGATTTTAAAGTGAGGTTTTTTTTTAGCTTTGTTCATTAATCAATCAATAACTATATACTAAAGCAGAAACCAGAAGTGCCACATGGCTCTCTCTGGTTAAAAAATTTCCCTCCAAAACTAAGATTAATCAATCAATCAATCGTAAATCAATTTTATACAGTAAGATTAAATCTAAATTTTGAAACACATGATTATACTCATTCTTATATATTGATGGAAATCTATATAATATAACACATTAAACGAAATCTATTTATTTTAAGCAAAATTTAGACAACG
>SNQN01009921.1:0-21665 GCA_008642245.1 Bassia scoparia
TTCTATGTGAGAATTTTGAAGAAGAGAGGAAACGAGATGTTGGATTGAAATGAAAAGTTATATTCAAACCGAAATCAGGAACGAGATATAACATGATCGCAATAGCAAAGGCCAAAAAAGAAGGGGGGGGGAAGCGAAGAAGTGTATTTTGAAAAAAACATAGAAATGTCAAGAAGTTTAATGGGTTAAGTTGATGCAGTTTGAAATTGATTGAAATCTTGTTAGAACCAAAAAATAAGGGAAAACGGGAAAAAAAAAAAAAAAAGAAAAAAAAAAAACCGCCTAACGAGATGTCCTATTATAACACTTCGGTGATCCTTATGCAACATTGGCTAAATGTAGTTGGGCTCCGCGTTTTTGGGCTTAAAACCAAGAAGCCACACAACAATAACATAATGTGGCCTGCCACTTATGAATGTTTGTGATAAGAATGCTTGAGTCTAAATTCTAAGTTTCATCCTATAATCCAAAACAATCAAAATTAATTAATCACAATAAACATTTACTTGAGTGTGCTGGTGCAAAAATGAAAAAAAAAACCTTTAGGTTTAATCTATATTATTGAATTTTTAGAGAGATATACAAGTGTTATTCAAAAATGTACTATGCGATTGGAATCGAGTCGAATTTAGGATCGATAATGAATTTTTTTTGGCATATCATGAATTAAAAATGATAAACTTTTATGAGCTCTTTTTTTAAAATAAAATAAAATAGTCAAGTAGTACCTTTCTAAAAAATTTCTGCAAATAATACATTTTTTAGTAGACTTCGATAAAAAAAAAAAAGGCACCTTGCCATCAAAGAATCTAATTGAAAAGTCAAACTTCTGCCGTTGACTTACTTCTTTCCCTCACCCAAATCACATCATCCCCTTTTTAATCCCCCAACACCCCAAGTCATTTCACCCCCGACTTGTATTTTTGAATAACCCAAATGCCCATTAGGAAAGCGTCACGTAGCTTAATAAAGGATGGGTTTCATTTGTATCTAGTCGCCCTAGTTCTAACTTTTTATTTTGTTCCTTAATATTTACTTTGCAAACCCCAAAATCAAAAYCAGAGAAACAAAGAAAAGATTTTGCAAATTAGTTAGTTTGTTTTTTTAATCAAGTTATAATAGTAATAAAGTTGATTAGTCATTTGTTTTCCTTTAATTATATATTTAGTTTTGAAAACTTCATTTTAATTTTAATTGATGGGTTATTAATAGAAGAATCATTGACGTTAGTGATTAGACCTAATTTCCTACATAATCACGCTTCTTATTATTAGAACATTCATTTTTTACTCATATTAATCAGCTTTACTACTATTATTTTTGTGTTTTTTTTTAGTTTATATTGTTTTGCCCGAAGGAATTTTTTTCTCACCTCTATCCTAAACCCTCCATATACCCTAAACCCTAATCTCTATGCCTTAAGTCCTATAACCAACCACTAAACTCAAACCCTATCTATACACTTATTACACTAAACCTATAACCTTAACCTTAACCAAAAACCCTTAAAACCTGACATGGTCATTTTGTATCGTGTTTTAATTGTCTTTTTGATAGGTTTTAGGGATGTTTTAATTCATTTAACATTCTTCTTACACATCTTTAAACTTTAATCTTTATAGTTAGGTTGGTGATACTTTGGTTGTTATTTTAGAACTTTTGGAAACATGTTTTGTTGTCCTTTAATTTATGAAACACTATGTTTGAGCCGTCGTTCGAGACACTTATCCCCATTTTCAACCTTGGTTTGATGTCATTGGGGACTTATTCTAAGGGTCATCTCCATGATTTTCACTTTTTATCACATTCGACTAATTTTTCTGAATCCGCCAATATTTTTATTTTCTTTTTCTAATTTTTCTACAATTTTCTATGATTTTTTTACGCCGGTAACGTGGCTTCCAACATATATACGCTCATCACGAGCGCATATACGCTCCTTTGGCTTTCCTGTTTACACCTTATGCCTATAAATATGACCCTCAAGTACTCGTTCGCAACATTAACTAATCTCTCTCGGCTTATGTGCGATTAAAAACTCTCTCAAACCTATCTTCCTACTCACCCTATTCACAAAGCACAAATCACTCATTCAAATCCTAAAATTCTTGAATTCGTTATCATCTTTCGGAGTCGTTTCCGTGCGAATCTAGGTACAATTTCTGAGACTATTCAACCCTAATTCACCATCTTCTTTTGGTTATTAATCTTGACTAATACAATACGTAAATAACATTAATCTTCCTTTAATTTTCACATATGTAGAATTTAACCTGTCTCTTATACACATCTAGATGTGTATAAGAGACAGCATATATACGCTCATCACGAGCGCATATACGCTCCTTTGGCTTTCCTGTTTACACCTTATGCCTATAAATATGACCCTCAAGTACTCGTTCGCAACATTAACTAATCTCTCTCGGCTTACGTGCGATTAAAAACTCTCTCAAACCTATCTTCCTACTCACCCTATTCACAAAGCACAAATCACTCATTCAAATCCTAAAATTCTTGAATTCGTTATCATCTTTCGGAGTCGTTTCCGTGCGAATCTAGGTACAATTTCTGAGACTATTCAACCCTAATTCACCATCTTCTTTTGGTTATTAATCTTGACTAATACAATACGTAAATAACATTAATCTTCCTTTAATTTTCACATATGTAGGATATAAATGGGACAACTTTTGTTAAATTTCCATATTTAAAAACTGGATCTTCTAAAAAAACARATGAAGTATTACGTAAAGTTAGATGGGAGCCTAGAAACAAGCTTTGCTCTCACCCCTTTTGAATATAAAAACACAAACTATGAAAAATAAAAGCACCACCCTTAAGTCCGTAACATTATTCGAGTGGCTAGTATATAGAGATTTGATGCGTGAAAGCGTGCTCATGGCGTCCTTATGCAACTCCTCGAATGTAGAGAAGGCAAAAGGGATAACTTGTAACCATTTTCCTCGCACTTGGTCACATATAATTGTTCTTTTTCCCCACATCATCATCATCATCATTATTATTGTTATTATTACATTTGAAAAAGCACTTTGATCCTTAGTTTAATTTTCTTAATATAATTGCTTAATTGCCTCATGGAATCAAGCATGGTTATGGAGTTCTTAACTTAAACACTATTAGGAGTGGTTGGAATCATCTCAAAAGGTCATATAAGAAATCATTCAAACTGATTCTAGTTCTTTATTTGATTATAATTTAAGGCCTTTTGTTCTAATTGTTATGATTCTCACTTTGCATTGTCTTGGATATATGCTTGTTAGTATTTGTTTAGTATCATTGCTAGGTTTTGAAAATAATTTGATTATTGTTTCCAATTTCATAGCAACAAGCTAGGGTTTCGTTAGTTAAACCACTTGATTCTTCAAAGTTGGTAAAAGTTAGATTAATCGTTGATCAATTMACACCTGACCTTGTTAATTAATTGTTGTTCTTATTGTTTTCTAGGCTCAGCTCATTACTATTGTTATTTAAAATTTGTCTTGGAATTAGAGAGAAAGTTTGGAAATTCGTTTCTAGTGTTGCAATCAATTTTTACTAATTATTTACTCATAGAATTAAWTAAGTAGTATTTGGTGAAGATGGTTTCAACACCCACCAACATGTCCTTTCCCCTGCTTTCAAAACCCTTACTTAGTTGTAAAGTCTATGCGAGTGGACCAATTCCGAACGACGTAGTAAGTACACTGGCGGACCCGGCCGGGGGACAAGTAGGTGATAACTAGAGAATTAACAACAGATGTTATGGATTCYTACTTTCGTCCCCAAACCCAGTTAGAGACGATTTTTTTATCAATTTATAGACGAATTCAATCCGTAGTTATATTTTATATTTCGTTACATTTTATTGACACATTATATTTTATATCTTTCAAATAATACCAAGAGTTGTCAATAAAACGTAACTCATGGARTACATGAAGTATATGTAAATATTATAGTATATTGTTTGATTTGACATCAATTATATTCCACTTCAGYGATATATTTTATTGATGTGTGCACTTTTCTCATCAGGTTACCGTTTCCTATTAATGCATATATACATGATAATGTTCACATGTCGACAAACAAATCATCAACTAAAATTATTTATTCTAATATGCAGCTATCCAAAAATATATACTTCGTAAATACTAATGGAGAATCGAACCCAAGTAAAAGCATATTCGATTTCATTGTATTTTGTATATGTTTAAAACCATAATACTTCGTAACTTCAATGGACAGCTCAAGGGTGGGGCAAGTCGTAATTTAGCGTTATACTGGTCTTTGTACTTCCTCCTTTTCTTTTGTTACGTGGCATAGACTTGCGCATATTAGTCGTAATTATAATTCTCTTGAAGAAGTACCCGATGAGGTGCTGTCTGATGTAATCTTTGATTTATTTGAATAAATTTCACACTTTTCCCGTAAAAAAAAAAGGTGGGGCAAGTCAAGAATTAAGAGGGTTGGACATGGCGGGTTGAGAGTTTTATCAACAACACGGATTGGCAAGCTGACCTGACCCAGTAACTGAGACTCAGTAAGCTTTCGATTTCTAGTGCTCAGTTCAAACATGGACTTCAGACGCCCAAATCATGCTGCTTGCTTAAAAACGCACTCAATATAAAACTAGGAATTMAATCATTGTTCTTTAACTAGATGTGGTTAAGGTCGTATCGAAACGTCTGACAAACTGTATGGCWTCAACATTCACGACGAGATTATTTTGTTGTTTATATCCTAATCGAACAGATACTCTTCCTATAACCAAACTGAAGACTGATATATTCAGATCACAGCGACATTTGAAACATGAGCAAAGAATGAGAGAAGGAGACAAGGAGAGGAGAAAAGCTGATCTATTATTCCTTAAACTTTATGTGAACACCTCTTTGGAGAAAAAGAGAACAAGATGATCCAAATCAAGACTAATGGTATAGCCAAAATCTAAAATCTACTTACCGTATAATTTTCGTGTTTTGTGTATGCAGAAGTGAAGTACCTTCATAAATGTATAAACATCTAGCAGACTTCAGGTAATCAAAAATCTTTCTTCGAAAATGATAAAAACTAAGTCATTGACAAAGAAAGGCTGGGATCCCTATGTCATCCAGATTCATTCAGGCGTTCCAATTCCCTTTCCCACTTGATACCAATCATTTGCCGACCAAAAGGTACAACTAGATTATAGCGGAATACCTGTATAGTTCACGCACAAATTGCTAGTCAAACACATGTACATGAAAATCTGAGTAGATGAAGTAATAGAATTTAGAAATCAGACTTTGGAAAACAGCTCTATTCTAGCTCAAAACATGTAACAGGGCGCCACGGAACTAAAAAACCAACCTTGTTATTGATAGCGCCCATTTGGACCTTCAAAGCCTCCGAGCGCTCAATCCATTTGGCTTCATTACCGTTGATCTTGTATGCCCATGCTTTTCTTAATGCTGATCGCCATTCAGAAGCATCACTTCTAATCTGTTTGTTGAGTTCAACCCACTCCGGTGCACACCCATTCTTTGAGAGAATCCGATATAGTGTGTCCTCATTAGGGTCCGCATGAGGATTAGTATCAAGATTTWAAGGTTTTCCCTTGCCAGGCAACTTCTCAAAATGGCCTTCTTCCATGGATTGCCATATTCTTTGCTCAACAACGTTAATTATGTCAGTTTCTGATCTGCTCATGTCAAAAGGTTTGTCATGTACTCATGTTGCCAATAATTAATCAAGTAGTAAAATATAGGAAAAACTAATGATATAAAATTAGTAAGTGTATTAGAAAATCTTTTCCTGCACACCCATATATACTATTAGTCTATTATACTTTTTACTCTGTAATTGTTTATTCCATTGAAGGAAATTCTAGTAACCTGTTCACAAATCACAACCTAAAACAACATATCAAATTAGAGCGYGTGTGAAATTTATGGTGAAGCTAACCAAGGTTCAGAAAGAGGGTGATGTGACTCTTATGGCACCTCTCCTACACTAACCTGAAGCTACTTCTTAATTAATTTGAAGTCATCAAGGTAGATTTTATCTCCATGGACAGAATAAAGCCGGGAAAAAGAAGCCTGAGGACACGAAACCAATATCTGTCCTAAGGTTTTGGACTTTGGAGCAAAAACTGTACATGGATGGAAAGTGCAAAACAAAACAGGGGATTGCAGAACTTAGAGCTCAGGTAACATACTGCATATGAAAAATCAAAGGTGAAATATATAAATTTTAAACAGAATTCAACAGTACAAGACTACAATTCTACTCWATGGATATCTTTACTTCAGCGGAATCAGTTCCTTCTATTCAAGTGGATGATGACTACCATGACTACCATGACAAGATCAAGTAGGAACATACAAGGGCAGAGAGGCAGCTGTCAGCTCCTGCATCGAACAAGAAGGCATGCGAAGACTAACAGAAATCTTCCAAAAAGTAAAGGTTCGTGTTCACCTACATAGATTGAACGCAGCTTCAACAAGCATGCAGTTCATCCATTCCTAAGAATATCTTTTACCCATAGGGTTGATAAAACTTTAGGTAAAGAATCACTTATAGGGAAAAGTTAGCAGTATAAGTCTTGAATATTTAGAGTTCACAGTTTGCATAGAGCTATTCCAATAATCACTACATCTGAACCTCCCCAAACATCGCCTTTGCAATGTCATATATCAAAACTTAGTCTCTACAATGATATAAAATAACCTCAATTCAAAAATACGTAGTCTCAACACGTCATCATAATCTTTATAATAGTTAGGCAACTTCTTATTCTTCACTATTCAACTGAAGGTAACGTCTTTCATTACAAAACATCAGCCACTATATACCAATGCATAAATAAGCACAATAAAAATTGTGTAAAATCAATCAATCAGAGCCTTAATCCCATTAGTGGGGTCGGCTAACATGAACCAAACGTGATTCTTCCGAGAGGTCATTCACATGAATTTTCCTCCTCCACTCCCTACGATCGAGAATCTCATCCGCTTGTAAATCCAACCGTTTCAAATCCTTTTTAACTCCCTCYCACCAAGTCATTTCCGGTCTCCCTCTACCTCATTTAAAATCTCCCTGATCCCACTTTTCCACTCTCCGCACCGGTGCCTCCTGAGGTCTCCGTCTTACATGCCCAAACCAACGCAAACGGTTTTCCCTTTTGCAATAAAAATTGTGTAAAATACAAGTGCAAAATAACCAGTTAGTTTTATACACTTCGTAATTAACGAGTCACTCAATCTATGAATTGTACACATTCCCTAATCATCTCAAATATTTAGTGCCTCACACTCCCAGTTGCTCACTCTGGATTCAACTCAATACTAGGGATAAAGCCCATAAATTACGACGGCRTCAGTTCTCAGTTTTGGCCCAGAAAAAAAAATGAAAATAGTCTGGGCAATTTCTAGCTACAGTTGACAGCAAACACAAATGTTCTCTTAGCTTGTTGCTACATCAGTTCACAAACAGTGGGGYGGTTGACAGCTTTCCAGATGAAGCTCCAGCAATATCTGTTAGATAACTGCTTAAAAGTTCTACATTATCTTAAAAGACAGATACTACATATTGACAACCAACACCATAAAATATGCTCTCGCGTTTCCTCTTTCCAATATACGGAGTACCAAATAAAATACAACACCGAGACATGGTTTTCAATATATTAGGGTGACTCTATGGACTCAAGAAAACTTCATCCTTGATGACAAACAAATACAAGAAGATTCTGAACAACAGAAGTTTTCCTCACACTAAATTATCATGAAACGTGAAAGGATGAAAGTCTCCTTCTACCAGAACAAAAAAGCCCCTGAATATCCATATTCGTATTCGGGGAGAAGCGCAACGAGTTATCATGAGATCGTCTCACATAAGACTTTGCAAAGAAACACACTTACACACACCATACATTGCCTTAGGTGCCTCCCAACAAGTTGATACTTCGACATAGGTTGAAAAGCTGAATTCGACATCATTGTAAATTTTCATTTTTAAGCAGGCATCAAAGAAGCTCAACATTGCATCAAAACAAAGTCACAAAGTTCCGAATATCAATTGATTAAACATACTGTTTCACAAATTATCAGTAAATAAATAAAAAAAAAACAAAATTCAGGTAAAATTGGAAGTCATGGTACAGATCATAGTATCAAATTGCGTCAGTAAGCACGAATAAGATAGCATCTCAATACCAATTCGGAGCAATTCAGCAAAATAGTAGTCAGATAATTAACCATTGAAGTTCGAACTGCAACGCATGCAAATTAATTTATTAATTTTCAGATTTTTTTAAAAAATGAACTACAATACTGGCGGATTAAAGAGATGAATATTGCGACAATAATTGAACTTCCTAAATCATCACAAATTACATATATCAACGAAATTCAGAAAAATCAACAGTAATATCTTAATATGCAATCAATTGTAATAATAATTCAAAATTTTAGAAGAAACAATTAGTAACGGAAGAAATTCAGAAGAAGAAAAAAATAGATGAGAGAAATAAAAACCTGACATTATTGCGTTGGCCTCGAAGTTCCGGAGGAAGTTTACGATCATTGGCAGCATCAATCACAGCAGACAATCGATCATTCAAGTTATTGTTTTTCTTCATCTTTTGATTTGTTGATGATTGATAATCATATGATGATGATGATGATGATGATGATGATGATGATGAAGAAGCATATCTGATTGTATGCTTTATGAAAGCATGAACTTGAAGATAATCAGCTGAAAAACTGGCGGAGAAAGATGTGATCGATGAAGGTTTGATCACGGCAGTGCGAACCGCCATTGCTATGGCTGCTTCGACTTCCTACTCACAACTCTCTCTCTCGCGTGAGTGACTCAGCTATTTTTGGTTTTTTATTTTTTTCAAATGACGGTTAAACAGTTGTGTACATACGTGGCTATCTGGGGTCGTTAATTTTGGCGGCTAAAAAGCATCTACTCCCTCGTTAACGTTTTAAATGCAACACTTGCTATGATTTGTGAGATGTAAATATTAGAGTGTTGCAATTTAAAGCGGAACAGAAGGAGTATTTTAAATTTTTAATTTTATTTTAAAAATAAGAAATATATTATGGTCCGACAAACAAAGCAGTACAGGGTTATGGCCAAAATACAATTTAGACTAACAAGCAGCAAGAAACAAATGAAAGATAGAGAAAGCAAAGAAAATTAACAATTTGAATAACCAAGCTGTGTTACACTTGAAAGAGACATGTTTCACTCTGGCTGGAGATCAACCCCCCTGATTCGATCAAACGAGCCACAGCAGCTAGGCTAGGCACCTGATTGTTTCCACAAAGCTGTTGTGACTTGTAAGCATTGAAAACTAAAGCACCAGCAAAGAAAGATACAAGTAGCATTAGTGCATACACAAAAGGAGGCAGCCTACTCCTAGTCCTGCAATCTTTGTGCAATAGCCAGCCACGACCATAACTTGTGCTTTGGTCGAGTCAATCTGTCCAACCCACGTGTCCAGAGGTTGCCTTCGCATTGGCAGGAAGAAGATCGAACTCGTGCGATTACAATTGTAAACCTACGATGAGTTAGCCAGTTAAACATCATTCATTATAATCAGAGAATTGAGTTTCTTCGCCTTAACAATATTCCTCCATATCCAACCCACTATATTAATTCTACTACTTCATTAATTTCAAAACAAAACTAAAGTGTCACGTGGCACAACCTCATTTAAAAAAATCTATTATTAACTATATACTAAAGCTATGCCGAATTGCTTAGGTATGACTTTTAGATTTTTGTCATTTTTTTAAAATAATATAATAAATAAATAATATTAATATCATAGATATTAAATAAAATTATATAGTATTGTGTAGAGAACTATTTAAATTCAAATCTAAATTTTAATTACATATTTATTTATCATCCTCATTCAAATTATTAAGTAACCATGAAAAATATTATCTTAACTTTAAATTTAAATGGAAATAATTATTTATCATTCATATCAAAATTATTAAATCACTTAAATAATTTAAAAGTGCATAGTTTTTTGGGTAACTTAATATATTGAAATGTTCTCAAAGATGAAAAGGTACTCCGTACAACATCACTTTCGACTGAAATTTTATTACGAAGTATTTGAATTTAGTATGTTGCAATCTAATGTATTCATTAATTATGTCAAATTTTTTTTAGTAAGGTTGTAAAATCTAAGCATCAAACATACACAGTCTCTTTTTTTAAAGACCGGATCAATATTGAAGGTTGTAAATTTATTATTCACGCGTGCACTCGCACAGGATCAAACTAGTAACTAAATATATACGGATTTGTTTGTTGAGCAATAATATATTTCTTATTTTTAAAATAAAAATATGGTACATGTCACATCTTGGTTAAATTTTTTCTCGCTTTTTTTTTCTACCACGTAAAATATAGTAAAATTTGTAAAAATAAATAAAATATTGTTTGAGCCCATAAATTTTGTTAATAAATCATCTTTAAAAAAAACCAATTTATATTATTTTTTAATATTCATCAAAGAAAATATTTACTAAACAATTTGCTCTGTTAATATGTGCCCTTGAAGCTTAGGCACACATTAGAAAAACCGTATTTTAAATAATATCAAGATTCCAAATTAAATATATACTACATTTAAAAAAGAGTAAATTGAATTTTAGATCATTACCAAAATTAACGTATATTTTGGGTTATGTTACAGTTTATCTAAGTATTTCCTCCTTATCAATTTAGTTGCAACTTTTTATTTTTAACGCACCTTAATAAAGAGTTAAGAGTGTAAAATAAGCAAATTGTGCGAAATTATTTTAATAATAGCAAAAATGAGATTTTACAATGTCATTTTTTAAAACTATTTCGTACAATTAGCTCGTCTACATCCTTAAATCACTTTCTTACGAGTATACAAATGAAAATTTACAATTAAATTAATTCGAAAGATGTACAAAGTATTCCGTATAACCAATCTTATTGTATTTTTTTTTATTATAGCGTAAGAGAAGCGAATGAGGGAGTGACATCGATTCGCTAGACTTAGATTAATACAAAGTAAAATATAATTAAAATAATTGTAATTAAACAACTCATTACAAGTACTAATTTACATTCCCATTCAAAAAGTTCTATTTCAAGATCAACTTGGGAGATGATATTCCAATTGCATTTTCCGACTTAAGGTACAAAAAAGTTTCAGACAATGAAACAAATATAAAGATGGATTTTTTGTGAACAATGCGTAAAAATAGCCCACAAAAACAGCAACAATCCGTTTGAAACCAAATAAACTCCGCGCTAAAGCCTCATAGAAGACCAGCTTCCTTTAGAGCAGCTTCAAAGTCTTCTTCCCGATCGAAGGAAGGCACCTGCAAAAGGTGTCTTCAGTGAATAACAACTTCAACAGAATAAATCACAAACTAGTTCATCATTGAAGTTGCTCAACAAMATAATGGAATTATGGAAGGGCAATTTAACTCATTCACTGTGAGTCTCCAGTACATGCCATCTATTGCTCTGCCGATTACACTAATTTAATTACTGTGTAAATATGTTATCAAGCAAATGTGAATCTCTACTACTCTATAATTTAATTCATAAAATATRATAATAAGTATGGACTATTTTAACTCATTTTTCTTCATAGCAACTCCCACCCCCAAAAACCCCAGAAGTTGATGCCAATCTCTACTCAAGTTTGCATTTTAGTTGCAACCTTGAAATATTAAAGGCGCTAGATTATACTCGACCATTCAAAATTAAAACAATGTAACATCAACATTACCTCAGCGACTTTGATTCCAAAGTGATTTTCTATCTTCTCCATAATCATGGAGTCTCTATCTTGACAGATCAAGTTAAATACAGCACCTGATTGTACACAAAAGATGTAAGTATTCGTACTATGCCTGACCCAACTTATGAAAGCAAATTCAAATTAATATGAAAAAACTGAACAGAAAGCAAATTCAAATTAATATGAAAAAACTGAACATACTCCCAAACATGGAGAATTAACACGGGAAATCTGATGGAGAGGGAGAGGGCCAGAGGGGGGAGAGAGAGAATCCCAAGAGACAATCCCCATCAGCATTGTATACTGAGAATTAAAGGTGGATAGTGAAGAGTGCAGTTTTCAGTTTGATGCTAGGATCTTCATATCCTAGTGTTTTGGGTTAGAAWTAAATTAAGAATTAGGTGTCACTCACAGAGTCACACTAACATACTTCAAAAACTTCTTAGGTTGATGATCAGAAACCCTAGACAATATTACWGCCACAAAGCCAACATTGGCAGGTGAGTCTATCACTACTCTAATATATGATGCTATTCTAAYAATTTATTGACAATGGTAGACGAATCGTTACAGGACAAGATGCACTATATAGAGAAATATATGACTGCAATAAATCAGGACAGATCTAAGTGTTGAACACATGTTCAAGCATTCCTCGATAAAATTGCGGGCTTTGATATTGTAACTTGTAAGTAGGTTCTACTTGCCTTTTCCATCAATTTCAAAATGATAAAATTTTACTTTTTAAGTCAAAATTGAGTGAAAAAGAGACAGTTTAAATTGTGCATTGATAAGCATGGAAAATAGACATTACAATTACTGTGAAGCAAAGGAAATGGACTTCCAAGTTCCAACACCACTCAAATATTGGAATCCAAACCTAAAATCTACTTCATCATAGAATATTTGATTTTATCCTCGTATAGGTCAACATAGATGAGGCAACAAAATCACTAAACAATCATGCAGCAAAAAAATTATCTAAAAACAAAGGCGTCATAATACCCATTAAAGATGCAAAACTCATACACAACCTAAAAAGATCTCACWATGAAACATACACGTCTTTACAGCATGCAGAAAAAAAAAAAAAACACAGATAACGATCATACCTTTACGCCCAAAACGTCCTGCACGGCCAACTCTATGCAAATATACCTCACAGTCAGGCTCTGTCTTGGCATCATACTTCACTGGAAGATCATAATTAACAACCAAGTTGACCTACACCATGCAAAAGAAACACATCTCACACCAAATAATACAGGCAAGTAATAAGACGTAAAATACTATCTATACAAGCACAATCACCTGTGACTGATCAAATCCTCTAGGCAGAAAACATAGTGGAGTATAGAGCATTTTAGTCAATCATCTTTGAACTCTTGTATATTTTGTCTTGTCTTCATGTGAAAGAGCCCTTGTATGGTAGTTACTTCATAACCCAAATCTACAGAGCTTATGAGATTGGCTTGCATATTTTAGTACGTACAAATACTATGGTCTGGCAACTTTCTGACCCAATTCCAAATCATGTTTCCAAAATCTAATTTTGCTAACTCATCAGGGCAATTAACCTTAAACTGCTTACTGAATCCAAAGACAATTCTTTCTTTATTGGACAAAAGCTGGTTGTAGTTATGTAATTGTCTTTGTAGCGAAATTTTCCTCGCTCACTGAAGGTTGCAGAAAAAGAACACCTGCAATCAAAATTTCAATATTGACAAATAATATTAAACACACAAGCAGTTAAATAATTAATTATATAGTCAGCAGAAAGAAACCTCCGAAATCAATCTTCTCGTGAAAATGTCAACATGAATTAGTAAGCATGGATGAACAGCCACACAAAATAACTGAGGGGTTATGAAATACTCAACATAGTCAGGCTATGCTTAGGTTTCAGTTGTGGGCCAATTTTACAGCCCAAGCTTAAGATTTTTTTGGTCAAAGGCTTCCAGGTCAAAATGAACCTGAACCTTGTTATACCCGCCAGGGTTAAGCATTTTTACATTCCATAATTAAGCATGTCTTATATAAAATAAGAACCACATGTAAGCAAGCAACTTTACTTCATATTTTTCTATCATACATTCACTTTGACATCTCACTTTAAAGTTAAAGTAATATTAATAAACGATTATTATTGTCCTTAAGTTGAATGTAGCTTAGACTTGTATCTTGTTTTTTGTTGGGTATTATCTTGAACATTTGTTTGTTTCCATTGTTTAAATGATTATGTATATTAGTGGTGTTTATTGACTTTAAAAATTCAGATGATTAATTAATTAAGATTTGATTTACACCTTCTTCAAAACAATTGAATGATTCGACATTCACTCTTCAATTATCAACTTTGACCATTATAATCTTTAATTATATATAAGTATAATGATATAAACTAATTTCCTAAAAATTGACATTTTCACATTGAGAGTGAAAATTTAAATGGAATAAAATTTACGGCAAAAACATATGATAGTCCAATATTCAAGCTGGTGCAACTATGTTGAACAAAGGAAGTATTTACATCAAGACGCGAAAAAATAGGAGTGATTGTAAATCTCTCACCGATGGGTTATGTTGAACCTGAAGTTGACACAATGCCTGAAAACAACGAAATATGTCACCAATTATCACACCTAGCTCAAATCATTTGACAGGTCTACTCAAAGCATGCAAGCACATTTCCTGTTGCCCATATAATTTGCTCAACCTACTCCACTTTCCTTTCTGTGTACACAAATCATGCACCTCAAATATTTAAACAAAACATTTTGGCTAGAGATCATAAATCATTTCAAATTAAGTCTAGCAAACCCAGAAACAATTCAAACTAAGACAGGACAGTTTGTTCCTGACTCATTTGCTTATTGCTATAATAATTTTAGGGAAATTCTATATGGCGGCTTTGAGGTTTCACCTATTAACAAGGTGGCAACTAATTTTTTCATATTCTACATAGTGGCCGAGTTTTGTAAATTACAATGTGGACCTCGAGGTTTGCAAATTCCATGTGGTGACCGAACCTTCTTACCTTAAACACCAACAACCTAACCCACTTAACCAAGCCACCCTACCACCACCTTACTTCCTCGCAGCCTCCACCGCACCGCAGCAGTCCCCCTACCACAGCAGCTTTCTCCTCTCCTTTTTCGCTCTCCTCTCTTCTTCCTCTTTGAATGCCTCATATATTCAACAAACAAAAATAACTAGCGAATTGGAGGAAATTCAATTGGGAATGTTGGGGGATTCAAATCTAGTAATTTTGGGGGAATAATTGAATTGACAAAACAAAAATCGGAAAAACCTATTTGTAAAATTCGATTTGGGAGAAATCAAATTGGGGGAGGCTGGTGGCAGTGCATTTTGTGGCTAGTGGATGGGGGCGGGTGAGATGGGCGTTTTGTGAGTCGTGGTTGAGCAGCTAGTGGCCGCATTTTAGTCACATTTTGGCCACATTTTGGAGCGATGCAGGGGGAGGGCTGATGTGGTGCGGTGGTGGGGGGGACTGCTGGGAGGTAAGGGAGGAGAGAGAACGGTGGTGGTAGGGTGGCTTGGTTAAGTGGGTTAGGTTGTTGTTGGTGTTTAAAGGTTAGATTGTTAGAAGGTTCGGTCACATTAGACATCTGGAAACTATGCATTGTGTCAATTTAACAAATCACTCATGAATGATGAATACATGATAGATGATACAGTTGAAGAAGGTAAAAATTCCACCAAATCAATAGGCAGACCAAACGAGACCAGAGATGTATTCAAATTAAATCACACCAAACTTTAATAAAATTAAAGCAAACAAAGTGAAAAGACAAACTTCCAATAACTACCACTTCACTTGCAAAAATAAAGGAAAAACAGATCAAAACCAAGCCGATACCAAAAGTGAACAACAAACCTGGCAATTAGGAGCATTCCTCTTGATATCATTCATAATCCTCATTGAATCATCCTTGAAGCCATCCTGAAAAGGCAACAATCAGAAATTTATTTTCATATCATTAGAATGTGATCCCATACATCTTGCGGTTTCGAAATAACCTAGATATACAAAGGAAAATTATCAACAAGATGGTGTACCCAGCAACAAAGAACTGGTGCCTACTAATTCAGCAGGAAGAGAACCAACACTGATATTTCTATAAACATTTCATGATTTCATCAAATCTTCTATCTATATGCCAAAGAGAACAAATATATAGAATTTAAAACTAAGAAATAGTGTATATATTACTCCATAGGAACGAATGGAACAACAAATGCAAGCCTTAACTCTAAACAACATAGAAACAATTAACAAAGAAGAAGCCAATAAAACAACGCTAAAACCTAAATGAGTCAAGGCTTCAATATTCTAGAGCTTCGCTTAGTGAAAATTAGGGATAAAACCGCAATCCAAAGAGAGAGATTGGAACTAACTGGCTTCCATGGTTCATGAACTACTCGAATGATAATTATCCATATCAGAGATGGAATAACAGTTCTGGTGCAAACGACATGCTTCTAAAATCTCGACTCGCCTTCTCATGATGACTAAGAAGTCATCGTGTATTAACCAACAAATTCTCTACAGTTCACACTTTTCAGTCTCTAAAGCTCATATTCATTAAGAAAAACATCTCCAAAATTAAATAGGGAAATTCCCAYTGGTAACCATCAGTTTTTGGGTATTCTCATCRGTAACCATGAGTTTTTTTTAATCCCAAAAACAACCTTCCATTCTTATTTATTTCCCAAATGTGACTTTAGTCGCCTATTTTCGTTAAGTGTTAAATTTTAACTATAGTCAATACTTTTAATGTTTTTTTTTTATTTTAAAATAATATATTGTCAATCCCTGCTCCCACCCCATAAACACCAGCCATCATAACCACCATTCTTCCACCACCACCACCACTTCGCAACACTATCATTTTCGCAACCCCACGCACCACCACCACCATTTTCCACAACACGCAAATAGAAGAACTAACCCCGCAGCAACCTGAAGAAAGCTCCAACGAWTCAAACTCAAAACCCCAAATTCAAACTATTCCAAAATTTTTGAGCTAGTACTGAAAATGCACGCCAAGGTCCAAAATTTCAAGCATGGGATCCAATTTTCAAACTTAAAACTGCAGAAATTCAAATGCAAACTCCCAAGATTTCGAAGTGAAAACCTGAATTTTCGAATCCTAATTCCCAATTTTCCAACTAAAAACCCCAAATTTCGAATAGGTTAGGGATTGGATGTGATGCTTGATGGATTGAGGGGTTAGGATTTGGTGAGGAAGGTCATTGGAGAATTACCGTTTTGTTGTTGAATAGTTTGACGAAGAATTGGTTGAATATGGGTTTTTGATGTTGATGTGCCATTGTTTTGGTTGATTGAATGCAAAAGGATAAACCAAGTATTTTCCATGGGTGATTCAGGGATAAGGGAAAAGAAGTGTGATATCTAACCATGGTTACCAAACAACTTCTTATTTAACAGAAACTATCAAAACTTAACGGCAAAATGTCTATTAAAGTCACATTTGGGAGTGGAATAAAAATTCATAGTCATTTTGGGATTACAAAAAAAATCATGGTTACCGATGAGAATACCCTAAAACTCATGGTTACCAATGGAAATTTAAGGAATTAAATATTACTAAGAAAAGCCATCTTTTATAAAATATGATTCAATAGTCCCAATAAGTTATAATAATTTCTCTAAAACTCTCGAAGAGGCCCAATAATTTCACATACACATCAAAATATGGTTCAATAGTCCCTTTATTGGATTGCTAAAACATCAAAAAAAGATCTATCAAGTTCCAATACTACAAAAGTTCTCGAAAAGGTTCCAAAGAGATTAAATTGTTTCAATAAGATCCAAGTATCCAACAAGGTGCAAGGACGTCAGTTAATATCTGACATTATCATTATGTTATTGTTTTTTGTTGTGTGTCAGTTAATAAGCAACATACCTGAGCTGTAAGTTATTTTTTTAAAAATCAATGCTAACCGCTGCTGCGCTTAGACCTCTCGTCAATTATAATTAATACGAAGGAGCATCCCAAACTACGCAAACTGAAATCCGCAGACGTTGAACTGCCACAATCCTCACCTTCATAACATACACCACGCGCCAGAGGTCGGTACACAGATTTTATTTTATCTCCAGTGGAGAGAATGATGTTGGCTAAAACCACGCTTCTGAAACTCACCCGATTACCTTCAATCTGCCATCCACGCGACTTATTCAAGATGTCCACTCGCGGATAACAAACCCACAAAATAACACCACTCACAAAACATACCCTAGACTTTCAGAATTTACAAAATAGGTATAACTCACGAAAAACTCACCGGTCTCAAAAATTTCCTACTTTAAAACAGGGAGACACCGTATGGCACGATTGTGGATTAGACACTAACTATCGATTAAATCGATGAGACCACACAACGTCTGCAAATCAAAGATCCATTGTACCGCAGATAACACTTAGACACCACTAAAAAGCGTCACTAAACTTATAAGAACAACCCCAATTGGATACGATCAACTCAAAATAGGCAATTGGATATAATTGAAAACCCTCAGAGAATATGGGTGGTTGTCTAAATAATGGGAGGCTGTATGGATTTTGAGATTTGGGGGGTGTTGGGGTGGTGGTTTTCGTGTTCGAGCTAGAAAGGTTGCATTTGTCGAAGGAAGGGTTCGATAGGTTTGATCGTATGATTGGGTTGTGGTATTTCTTAAAAAGCCTTCCAATAGGTGGATTGTGGTGGAGGTTCGGTAGGGTTGGTTGAAGCGGGCAGTTGGCATAGCAACATAGGACTGATTGGCTTTGCTTCGATTATTCAATCAGTCGGGGTGGTTTAGAAGTAAGGTGGGATCAGTGGACAAGCCGGTGGGTGCTGCTGGTTGATTGATGGTTATTATGGTGGTGAGTGGTAAAAAACATGAAATTAGGTAGTAGTTTCGCTAAAAAAAGTAGTTGTTGTTTTAAGAAAACAATCAAGGTAGTTGTTTTCTATAAGTGGTAAAATGGTTGGTAGTTGTTAGTCTTTTTATGACCATTCTGACAAGGCCCATAGCAATGTTGCAAACAAAAAGGTGCAAACATAGTTTACTAGATTAATATTTGAGTTAGACAAAAATAAAAGAGGAAGTTGGTGTCTGCGCAAACATTTCTTAGTTTTAGAAAGCGTGAACTAGCTCAAGGCTCTTCCACGCTGAGGTGAATGGGCTTTTTATAGTGAGGTGAGCGCGCCCACCTGCAAAAGAAGGCTCACAAAGGCGTGCGTCTTAAGTGAGTTTTGAGCGTGCCTTTGCGCTTTTTGCAAGTAGCTTAGTCCGCGTGTTATTAATTGATTGTGTTTCCATTGTTTTTATACATTTAACTGTCTACAACGCTAAGAGGGTTTTTTTTTTTTCTTTTTTTTTTTTTTTTTTTTTTTTTATTTTTTAATTTAAGTTTCAATCAATCTATATAATCCTACTAAAATGCCAATCCCCTACTAAGTTAATTTTCCCTCCTAAAATCCTATCAATTTCCCTCCTAAAGGGCTTTGCATTAATTTTATTTATTTTTTTTATTTATTTTAATTTTCCAATAAATAAAGTCAATCTAACAAATCCATAGCATCCAATTTCCCATGAATTTTTTTAAAATTCTTTATAATTCCATATTGTCTTTGTATGTATTATTTTTAGATAAGACATATTTTCATTTTAACTCATGTTTTATTGTACGAAGTATTAGTAATTCCAATAACAACAATAAATAATATGAATTTTTTAATAGATTTATTCTTAGGTTTTCATTAGTACTTTTTTCAACTTCATCCCATGTCTTCCACTTCTAACTTTATTCATTCCACAATTATTTTTTTTAACATAAAAAAATAATAATTAATGTGCTTTAGTTTAATCAATTCCAAAAAATACAACAAAAAATATGACAAGGCACATGTTTATTAGTCTTTATTATTTATTTTATTATACAAGGAGGAATTAAAAATTATTATATAAGTTATATTTTATGTTATTTTTCTTTGGTCTTAATGAATGTTTACCATGATATTCAATCATGTTTCAATTAACAAAATAAGATTTTACAAAAAAATCTCATATTCGTTTCTGAATAGCATTTTTACAATTCTAACAATCTAACAAACAGAAATGCATGTTCGCAGGAGTATTATCTAGTTTTTGTATATAAGAGGTCTTTACACTGAAATTTAGCCATGAGAACAAAAAAATATCTAGATGTAGCGTCGCTCGCCTACAAGGCCTATTGTACTTTGCGCTTTAAAAACTAGCCAACATTTGCAAGCAATCTTAGGAGAAAATCATATGTATCAGTTTAATCATGTAAGTCACATTCCTGTGGGATCATTGAGATCTAAGGCGAGGTAATTTAAAATTACTTGTTTGGAAAGAGTTAGTACGATATGGCAGCAAAGTTTTCTTCGATCATAGGGGACGAGGAAACCTAGATGGATGAAAAACGGAATAATTATTATGTTCATTTAGCCACCCCTACTTATGGGTTTTAGGCTTTGATTGGTTGATTGATGTGTTTGGAACAAATACAACTTACAGAAGTCTTTTATTTTATTTTTAGAGAGATCCACTATGGGAGGATTAGAATCGATCCTAGAGTGGAGCTCTAATAACTATGCTATTCCTCACTCTCAATATTGAGGAGGTTTTATGGGTTTGAAGCTTATTGACCCTTACTGACTTAAATATGAACTTGGCCTATAATTTCTGTGCAAATTTGGAATTTTTCTTGTTTTTTTTGTATAAAACCGAGCAGTACATTGTAGTCTAATCTTCATTCTTTTGAATCTCTGGAAGACAGAAAACTTGGAGGTGTTGAAGAAGAATTTCGAAGTAATTACTGCATCAAGTGCAGAGAGAGCAACTTCCAGAAATTTGGACAATCCAGCTCATACTTCAATAAGAAAACGCGGGATAGTATCCAATTCCCAAGTGATTATTGAACGCCTGGTACAATATAAAAGTGGATGTCTTTTAAAAATTGTTCTGTACGATTTATGAAGATCTTGTTTTTGATGAACGCTGATCACATGTTACTGAGGTAACTTAAAAACTCTTATTATTTATTGTTGATGAAACTCTGTTTTTCTTTCTGAGTGAAATTTTCTATAGAATATTCGGACTGAATCAGAATATGTGTATGGTGTGAAACCTATCTCTGAATTCAACGTCGACATTTTGTTTTATGCTGCTAAAAGTAGTTTCAGTTTAAACAAAGTCCAAAGAAGGGCTACTAAGTTCAATTCAACCATGATGAGACGTTTATACTTATTAACTACAATGCTTTTAATACCAATGCTCAATTTTGTAAATCTTCACCGCAGTAAGTCAATAAGTCGAATAAGTAATTTATTATAGTTTTATAGGCATAACAAGTTCGGGTGAAAAGGAAAAAAGCCTACTATCAAGTTAATCCTGTTATGAGAACCCCAGTTAAATATTTGGTTGTTTTTCGATTTGCTATTGAAGAGTCTACAACTCCATTGGCTACAATTTTTTAGCATTGTCAGAGATTTTTTGCTAAACACTACTTGCAAGTTGGCAACTGATTTTAAATTAAGGGAACATCTAATGATGAGTATTAAATGTTTTGTGACAACCAATTATTAGTTGTAAACCTGTGATGTACTAGAATGAGATGATAAAACTAAGCTTTCTTCTACGAAATCATGTTCCTCTCTAGTTCAAATGTCGTTTACACTGTTGTTAGAATTCTGTGATGTTGCTAGATCTTCTGTGCCTAATTTTGCAATGTGCCTTATTTGTAACAGACTTCGGCCTTCAGGTGTGTTGTTTTTCTTTTGTCTTGTTTTATACTGGTCATTCTTA
>SNQN01009922.1:5924-23621 GCA_008642245.1 Bassia scoparia
AACATGAATCATTCATCAACAAGAAACATTCAGAAGACACATGATCATTGTTACCACACACATCACAAGATTGTATAGGTGCATTGCTAGAACTAGAACTACATGTATGTGGGTGATTTTGATGAAAAGGTGGAGATTGTGATGATGATTGCAATTGTGAATCAAGCTTAGAAGACAAAGCATCAAATTTTGCATTTAACATATTAATAGCATTCACATCATACCTTCCACCTCCTTTCTTAGGAAGTCATCTCTCACCAGGGCTCCAATCCGCGTAGTTTTGAACTACCCCCTCAATGATTCATAGAGCTTCATCGGGTTGCTTTCGCATGGTATGGCCTCCCGAAGCCGAATCAAGACACATCTGGTTCTCTTTCGATAGGCCTCGGTAGAACCTATGTAACAACAACCACTCCTCAATGTCGTGGTGAGGACACTCCTCCAACAACTTCTTGAACCTCTCCCAAGCATCGTAGAGAGATTCACCGGGCTCTTCTTCAAAGTTAGAAATCCTCGACCTCATTTCGGCCGTTTTCTCCAATGGAATGAATTTGGAGAGAAAAGCCGAAGTCACTTGATTCCATGTCGTAAGTGAGTTAGGGGAAGCCTATCAAGCCAATCCAAAGCCCTTCCCGCAAGGGAGAACTTGAAAAGATTCAATAGGATGTATTCTTAGCTCACCCCATTTGCCTTGACCGTACTGCAATACCTTTGGAATTGCTTCAAGTGAGCTCGGGGGTTTTCATGTTTTGTCCCCGAAAATTGATGACTCTCAAWAAACGTTATGAGAGCTAGCCGGATCTCAAAGTAGTTGGCCTCCGTAGCGGGACTAGTAATCTCACTTACTTCCTCGTAAGGTGGCGGAGCTTCGAAATCCCTCAAGGTTCTATTCGCTGCCATCTCAAAGGGATTTATGAAAGAGTCGAGTTCACTAGGCTTTGGAGAATCCGATGGTGTGTTAGCACCACTAGATCCTAACGGACTAGARGATTCGTGAACCGACTCAATATCAATGTCACCTTGAGTACCACTTGGTGTTGCTTCTCCACCACTTGCCCTTAGACCTCTTCGGATGGCCTTAACGGTCCATTCAAGTTCAAGGTTCAAAGGCAAGAGTGGAAGAGCTCGATCACTGCGCCTTGGCACAACAAAACAACTTGATAAAGATTAGCTCCCGTTAGTTCCAATAAACAAAAATAAAGTAAAACAATGAGTTAGGCTCATAAATTTAACAATAAACTCAATGCTTAAACGCCATTCCCCGGCAATGGCGTCATTATAACAGAGGGATCGTTGCACACCTCAAATCAAACACCTAACTAACCAAACACACAAAGTACGTGGTAAGTAGGGATCGTATCCACAGGGAATGGGCTTAAGAACACCGAAATTGCAAAACAACACAAATATGATCACATAAGGTTGATTATTTTTTTGATTAACTACACAACTAAATAATTGAAAGAAAATACCTAGGGAATGAAGCGTATAGGAGGTGTAACGGGATTCGATCTGCCAACCTATAGCCTAATTATAACCTACTAAATCAATTGGATAATGGAGTGTAAATCAAGTAATCAATTGGTGAACTGACAAGATTTCTCTCAAAGTTACAAGCCCAAAGCGTATTCATAAACCGGAACACTATTGAAGACATAACAGTCGAAACTCAAGTCGGGAAGGAGATCTACTCTCTAAGTCTCCTCGATCGTAAGAGAAGGATTAAGCACAGCAATTCGGGTGTCTCCTCCTCACCTATTTGTCAAAGCAACCACATCCAAGAATTTAGCAACCAACTCATTAGCTATGTTCAATCTATTCACTAAGTCAATGAGCTATTCTCACTCCTAAGCTTCATGATGTTATGTAGACTAGGAGTAGTTAAGAACAAGTGTCTTGTGGCCTTTAAAACACAAATGACACATTTACTAAAGCTTAGTCAAACAACAACCCTCAATTAAGCACAATTCCAATTCACTAGACCATGGCTTTAAATTTGGGCTGGCTTCACCAACTAAACAATAGACTATCAACTGACATCTAAAACATAAAGACAACATATTACGAACAAACATAAGAGCAAAATGTATAATTTCAATAAAACTAAGCAAAGCAATAGACAACCGGCTAGAAATTTACAAATTATGAAACTTAATGAAAATGAAAATAAATAAGTGCAAAGGGTAGAGAAGTTACTATGCGCTTATATGAAGTTGAGCTGAGAATCCAAGTAAAAGCTTCAATTGAAGAGGAAATGAAGAAGATGATGAAAAGTGAAACTCTAACTATTTTCTACTAGAAGAGAGGAGAGAGAAAGTAATAAGCTAAAAACTAAGGTTAAGAAGAGAGAGAGAGAGAAGAACGAAGAGTGTGTGTGTGTAGTGAAATTACATGTCTCCCAATGGTCAAGAGGAAGTAAGGTCATATGCCTCCAAAAGTGGAAAACATAAGACAAACCACAAAATCCCACAAAAGGAATCTCATTGGAAAATAAACTAAAACCCGATAAAATAGTTCCAGGTGACAGTAGCGGCAGTAGCGCCCGCTACTTTGCAAAACAGAACAGACAACACTAGATAGATAGAGTAGCGGGCAAACAGAKGTCGCTACTARGCGCTAAAGGGAGCTACAAGGCGCTACTCAGAGGAAGTCACGAGGCAAGCCAAAGTGGTCAAGTGGCGGTCGCTACTAGGCCGCTACTCAGTGCACAACAACCCTTCGAAATATCATAACTCTCACTCTGCTCGTCCGATCTGGGCATGTAATATATCGTTGYGAAGCTAACGGAAAAGGCTTTCATACCCAAGTAAAATCGCCTCAAAATGATCATTGTGCTGAAAATTATGCTCGGTTGAAGTTTCCTAATGCATCCCAAGGTCTCCAAAATGCTTCAAATGTCTCAAACGACCTCAAAACACGACCAAGGTGGGTTCGAAATGTGTCWGAACATCTCCGAATCGCGGGGGATCAAAGGACTCCTGAAAATCAAACCAAAAAGAGAAGAAAATGCGGCATAAACGCTAAAAGCGGCCGTTAGAAGGTTATGAGTAGAAATCRAGAACACACACTCAAAACGAAGCGAGAACGACTCAAAACAACGAAAMTAAATAAGAGAAAGACTCTAAAACGGGATATAAAATCCCTACATCAGTGCGGTGGTGATTTCCTCTACTCGTTTCGAGTATAAACACACAACTCCTGGCATACTCACACTATGCCAAAACAAAAATTCAATTCTAGCAAACAAAACGAGTCATCAATTAAATTGTACCTCCGGGGTAGAGGGACCGGACYCAGCCCGGCCCGGTGACGCCCCGACACCCGTACAAATATCACCTTTTATTATCTATATTTTTTTAATATGTAGACAATGGCTTAAATGCTTCATATGAATTCAAAACTATCACCACATCTTTTTTTTTAAAAAAAAAAGGTAAAAATATATAAATATTATACTCTTATCGTTGAAAAAACATTAAATAAATCCACTAATGTAATTAGCAACACAACAATTCCCCACCCCCGTGCAGCCGCCCCTATTTATAGTCATATATAACTTTACTTATAATTAAATTGCAACCATGTGATTTTTTTTCCCGATCAATAACCATTTGGTAGTTTTTCAATACCAATATTATTTTAAATTTTTTTGGGAAATATCCGTATTTTTAATTTTTAAATTTTTTTTCAATAACATTAATTTGATTAATGTTCAACATTTAGGGTGACTATAAGTTACAAAATAACAAATTAAACACTTTTAGTGGTTATAATTTGAAATTTGAATATCGTGCTTTTTTTTAGTTGTAAATTGTAATGTTTTATTTAATTTTTATTATTGAAAAAAGAAAATTATATAAATGGTGCAATGCACGAGGCTAATCTAGTGGTAGTAATAAATTTAAATGGAGTGACATGATACAACATGTTTATATTCATTTCTTGAATGCTAGGATTCCCAACATCTTGCCAGTTTACAACATTTCTTTTCAGGGTGAGGAAGCAGTTGTAATCTAAATAATGAATTATGAACAACAGAACTGCTAACCAAGCCTAGGTTTTCCATTCATGCTTCATGATGGATTTTAGCAGGAACAACGAATATTGTAGCAGTTATAAGGGATAATTATCACCCAAACAAACACAATAGCCAGTTCCCAGTTTCCCAATTTACATGACAACCCTAAGATCACTATGACTCATCTGGTTTTGGTTCGAGGATAACAGGAATTTTCTCTTGGTGATCACCTCGCAAAACCTCCACCGTCACCTGAAATATGAATTAAATTAAAACTAGCTCATAAAACAGATGACAGTTCATGCAAACACAACAACAAAAAAACCATACCTTATCTCCTACTTTGCAACTGTCAAGAATTCTGTACAAATCGCTACCATTAGTCACCTTTTTACCATTGACKGAAGTTATAATATCTCCTAGTATAAGTCGGCCATAAGAATCGCGTTTTGTGGATAGAAGGCCCTGCAGTCAATTAAGCACAACGATGATCAAAGTTAACCTTCAAATGTCACCTACTGTCCTCTGTAACTCAATAGCAAAGCCCAACGCAACTATTCTAGAGTATCAGACTATCAGTAGATATACCGCTTTGCCAGCAGGACCATCTGGTGGGGCGTCTAGTACAAGCACACCACTAACTCCAAGTTGCTCCACAGATTGGTCAGGGGCAAACTTAATCCCCAAAATCGGTCTAGTGACTTTCCCGAATTGCACAATTTGGTCTACAATTCCAGCAACCTGAAAATCAAATATTCAAGTAGATGGCATCTTACTCTACTTGTATATTCAGGATTCAGGAAAGGAGAAGCACAAATCAAGTGAAATAACCTACAGTGTCAACAGGTATCGAAAAACCAACACCCGAGGATGCACCAGAAGGCGAGTATATAGCAGTGTTTATACCGATCAGGTTACCAGCACTATCTAGAAGTGGGCCCCCACTGTTACCAGGATTGATAGCAGCATCAGTCTGAATTACATCTTGAATTGGGCGTCCAGTTGCAGCAGAACTGATCTCCCTCCTGAGCCCACTGCGTGAAACAAATGAAACGGCCACACAAACAGCATTGGTTAGACCAAAAAATGCAAATAGTTAAGGGCATCTGGATATAATAGAACATTTAGTCAGCTTTTTATGAGCTTAAAAACACTGTTCAATGATACATTGTCCGAGATGCCACTAATTGTAGGCTCATTATTTAGTCAGATTGACGCATGTAGCTGCTTTGATTGACAGTTTTAATGCCTCGGAAGTTTTACAGCAGCTTTCAGTGCACCGTGTAGTCCATAATTCATCATCATAATTAAATAGTATTAGAGCATTATCTATGCCTCCAATTATACTTCAATAATAATGTGGCTTTTTATGTTCATTAAGGTTAACTCTGTTCCATTTCTATCTATCGACCATTATAGTCGGTGCCAATTTAATTTAAAATCTCATGTTACAAGGGAAACATGTTAAACAAACGACTTTTTACAGAGTGATGAAAATCCTTAATTCAAACATTACGGAAAATCCTAATCATGAATGACATCTAAAAAATTTAGAAGTGAAACCAATTTGCGATGAAGYAATAATATTAAGCTCAGAACCAAGAAACATTAAATGAAGTATAGTTTTACCTGATAACACCTGTTGTGAGTGTATGATCAAGCCCAAACTGTGAAAAATCAATAGACATAGTAAGTTAAGATGAAACTTATCTTTATTCTGAAACATGTAATACTACATCCTTAATGGAAAGCAGTTAAGTTGTTGTCAGATATAAAAGCACCTCCATTACAAGCCTTGCCTTGGTTACAGTTACAACATTATAATATGATTATCAAGGGGYTATAATTAAAATCTTGGGCCAGGGTAGGGGGCATATAACAGATTTTGGGGAATAAGGGAATTGTTGGATTATGTGGAGTTGTGATAGAAAAATCAGCAACAGCAGGCAGGGGCTGACCAGGATCTAGACAATGATGAGGCGCTCAGCCGCTCAAAACTAAYGCATCAATTTTATTATTTTTTTTAAAAAAATATATATATCACAAAAGATAAATTATTCATAATTGTTTTTTCCATTTACAATACAATTACAAAAAATACTGAAAACTACTCTAAAATTATTATTGTACATTTGTTTTCTTGATTTTTCACACATTGAAAGCTATCTACTATAATAATTTTTTATAATTTCGTAGCACCCAAAAACAAGTCAGTTACTTGATTTAGGAAATGAATGAAATGAATGTAGAAACGAAACAATACAACAATTCTAAAAATCAATAAGTAAAGACCGACAATGACAACAAAAACACCAAACAAAGARCAATAATTAAACGAAACCAATAAACACCGCCAAAATCAGCAGCTATTATCATATCAATGTAAAACTAAAAAAAACAGCACTTAATCCCAATAACAACACACATGCTGAAATACCAAATAACAATTCAAAAGAACAAATAATAATAACAAAATCAGTAACTAAAACAGCAATATACAATACAATAATTAATCAAGCAATTTATAAGACAATCATCAGTGATGTCTAATGTTTTACTCCGTACTTCAGTGTTTTACCCTTTTGTGAGGCTTAACAGGGCGTGTTTGGCGTAGCTTTGTTAGGTAGCTTTTAGCATTCTGACTATATTAAAAAGCTACTTGGTTAATTTTATTATATTCGGCAAGGTAGCGTTTTGAGTAGCGGTTAGCGTTAAACGCTACTTTTTTTCAAACGCTAGTAAGAGTAATGTTATTGACAAATTTAGTTTTGCCCCTACCCGCTACTTACTAGCTTTTCAGCTACCCGCTACTTCTACCATTGAAAGTTACGTACACCACTACTATTGCCGAACACGACAACAACTTACCGGTTTTTTTTTTTTTTAATGATGCTGATTTTTTTCCAAAATTAATGGTGAGGCATTGGACCTGCCAAGACAGCAGGAACTCCAACAGCCACAGGCCCACAGCACAAAAAGAAGACTAGCAATAAAGAGGAGCAACAACTAAGGCTTATCAGAAAATGCAGTTAGCCAAAAAGCTGGTCTAAACATACACCCAAATCAAAATTCCATTCTCCTAATAACTATCACWATAAAATGCTGAATCCCATCGTATCTAGCATCTAACAATGGAACTTAGCCTGAAATTTTGWGAATGGCTGTCTAAAATAAACATGACACATGATTGAGCAAAAAAGTAGGATGAGCTTCATGGAATGTAGATACATTTTTTAAAAGGGAGGGAGCAAATTCTTGATATCAACAAGAGCTGCAAATTTTTAACAAGTTTATCTAGATAATTGACATAAATAGTCATAATTGATTGTTTTCTCAACAAAGTGAATAGCAAACATCAACAATGTGCACAGCAAGATCAGTACAATAAGTCATGACTTACTGGGTTCCCAATAGCAAAGACTTTTTGACCAACAAGCAGGTCTGCAGACACACCAATAGGTACAGGTCTCAATTTTTGTTCAGGTGCATCAATGCGCAAAACAGCAACGTCTTTGTCTTGGTCAAACCCAACAACTTTGGCATCGTAGGTAGATTGGTCAGCAAGAGTGACCCTGTATTTATTACTAACATTGTTTTAGTTCTTATCATCACCTAAACGATATAATTTAATGGAGTGCACAAATAATTTTCCCTCCACTTGCACATGCAAAAGTCAAGCAAGTAATGAGATAAGAGCAAGTGCTAAGTACTTAATTGAGGAACTACCTACCTGCCTGCTTGTATTAGATTGGGATACAATTGAAACTTATACATTGCTTAGAGTAAAATACTTCCTCCGTAATAGTAAAATAGCAACTTTTGACTCTCCATGAATTTTAAGGAAGAGATATAGCAATGTATTTGATTAATTTGTTCGTTTACATAGTTAAATATCTCCTTTAAAATGTGTGCATAGTTAATTTGGATTATTTGATCTTATGCTAAGTGTACACAGGCCTATGGACTCAGAGAGTCAGAGCTACAAATGCAGATGTTATGAGATTTCTTGGTGCAACAACTAAACCAATAAATTCAGCTTTCTAGAATTCTGATATTCTTAAATCAATTTGCACAAGTATCCCCTGAAGAAGCAAGGCTGAGATTTCGTTTGAGACATTAGGGGTCACATTACGTGACCAGAATCAATAATCCTACCTGAGATCAGAAGCCCCTCGTATTACATGGTAATTGGTGACTATGTGACCCTTCGAATCCCATACAAAGCCTGATCCAGATCCCTGTGGAACCTCGAAGACATCCAATGTAAACACATCCTGCCTGATATCACAAACCATCACGATTTTCAGAACCATGAAAATAATCAGAATACAGATGAGTAGATAACTTGTTGACGTTCAAAGCAAACAAAATAAATTTGTACAGTCATAATGATGATTTAAATTATGTTAAAGGTTGATTTGAATTGATTGCTATTAGAACATGTCTTCAAACAAAACAACAATAGTTCAGCAACTAAAGCTTATAACCTATCTACAAAATACTTCTCCAGGAGTGGCCCCTAGCAATAATTGATCCCAGTCTCATTCAAAAGGGTCTTAATGGAATTTCATGATCAGCAGTTTCAATGAAAGCAAACTTGCAACAAAATTAAATACAACAATAAAAAATAAAAGAAGAATGGCCACGACACTTCCTAGACTATCTGATCTTTATGTCCAAAAAGTATTATCATCATGGAAATTTATCCTGAACTGAAAGGATAAGCTCACATATATCTGAAACAGAAAAAATCAACCGAAAATGAAAAAGTATCATCTACAAATCKTGAACCAGAATTCCAGAAACACCAGTTCATGACTTCCCTACCTGAAGACCTTTGATATTACCTAGTGTGATATCTGTTAAAAACAGTCTATCAAGAACATTGAATACATCACTAAAAAGAAATGGAGGAGGTGGCTAACCAGCAAAAGACCCTGCCACAACCTAAATTCAATCACAACAAAAGTAGGGCTAGCCAAATGCCTCACATTGTACTCCCTTCAACAATTCCCCAAGCTTTCACCCTCCAAAATTCTTGTAAGAATTATARCTACTTATCGACAGAGACAGATACTTGAAGATGTGTTTTCTATTTCCAATGTATACTTTCAAAGAACTTTTATTTTCTTTCAATCACACCTACTCACTTAATTCCTTCAAACATATTCCGCCACTTTATTAGTAACCAAAGTTTCCACCAAGACAAGCCTTAGCAAGAGCCATTTGCAGCAAATTGACTATTGAACACCTCAGTCAAAGTATCTATCAAAGAATGTGTATAGATTGAGAAGGTTCATGCCTAGATATATGATCCTCTACTAGTGAACCATTAATCCTTTGTTTATAGCATAGTGGTTGGGCGTTATGTTTTCCATGAGTAAGTCAGCTCACACCATGATCTGGAGCATAATTGCATATATTTATAAGTTTGTTCTGAGTTCAGAAGGTTCATATAGTATATATTAAGTATTTCATCAAGAGTTTAGCCCAAACCCTCAGCTCGGGCTTATATTATATGCATATTCTAAGAAAAGAAAGAGCATATCTTTCAAGTTCAGCTCCAACCCTCATCTGGTACATACACTATACTCTCTTCTTTTTCCCTTCTTTCCATTTTGGGTAAATTTACCTCCAAAATCGCCCCCCCCCCCTGTGACGGTCCTACTCCATGATCTATAATAAGTACATTTGTTTGTTTTATTTCCTTTCCCTCCATTTTCTTTATTTTATTCCCTTTGTCAGTACTATTCGCTCTCTTACTTTTCCTAATCTTTTAACCTTATCTACAATTAACAAATTTTGCCTAAAAATCTTCCCTAGTTCAAATGTTGCAAGTAAAATGGAACGAAGGGAGTACAAGTTGATGTATTGTATTAATATATGGTTTTTTCCCCTCATTCTCWTGCTATATTGAATGGTTTTTGGCCTTCTTAAGGCCCTCTTCGCTACTAATGTTGTTTGTTTAGTGTTTGAATGAGTTTTAGGTTGTTTCCATTAAATTGGAGTGATTTTGGAACTTAATTGTGAGCACTACAGAGCTTTAGGAGGAGTAGCAAGGAGCTAGGAGTGAAGCGACACAAGGAATGATCGTTGCGGTGAAGCCATTGATTTGACACATGCCCACTATTTTGCCATAACTCACGTTTTGCACAATCATTGATGCGATTCCAATTGGGGTTGGAAACTAACTTAAAGGGCTTCGAAACGATAGGTACATGCCTATATGAACGCCCAGAACTCAAGATTATGGCTTTCGAAAGATGGACCAGTGAAACTATCGCGACTGGGGGCCAATCCGATCGGATCAGAGCCCGATTTGGCCGATTTGTTATCTTTAGTTGCCTTTAATTCAAGGATATAATGTAATTAGCTAGCTCTTCTATCTTAGGAAATTAGTAGATTTAAAGAGAGAGACCTGATTTGTAAGGGGATTTTATCACTCCTACTTCAGATTATTAGATTAGTTTAGTTTTAGAATTAGTTTCTCTCTACAAAACCCTAGTTTTATTTTCTCCGTCATTGAAGCATTCAAGGTATTTTCATTAGTTTCTTCTATTATTTTTTTGCTATTGATTATTGTTTATTGTTATTATTATCTTCATTAGATTTCCATGATGATTCTTAGGTTTATTATTGCTATTGTTTTTATTGATTTAATTATGCTTGAGTAGTTCTTTTCTAGGGAAATTGGGAATCTCTAACAATATAATTAGCATGTTTTGGTTTGATTCAATTCATATTTGGCAATTTATCGAATTCCTATTGATTGTTTTTCATGTTATTCAACTAGGTAGTGACGACTTAATTGCGTAATTAGATAGTCACGAGTTTCTAGATCTAGCAATTGAAACTTAATACAAGATCTATGTCAATAGGTAGAACGAGACTATCCTAGATTCCTAGTCGAGAGATACGGTTAGGAGTAGTTCTATGTTCATTCGATTCGAGAGAACTTTGACCCTGTTCGATTGTGCCTTATTGTGAATGTTGATACCCAATTATTGCTAATTTGTTGTTATAGCGAACCATAGCCCTAGACTTTAGTTTATTATAGTTTAGTCATAGTTCCCTTGTACTTCTTTATTTTGGTAATGAATAGGTGCTTTAATTGTCAAAAAAAGGGTGATCATGGAAAAGTAAAATTGTTTATTTCATTATGTCGGACCATAGCTTTCTTTCTAGCCAACACAAGTGCTTTACCCCTATCCAGCACACAAAATCGTCATTTATATATATATATATATATATAGGAACATGAATCCTAAATCCGTAGAACATATAATCCTAATCGTCATTTATATATTATATAATTGTAGAACATATATCTAAAATTGTAGAACATGAAGGCTAAAAAGTGGAACATGAATCTTAAATCCGTAGAACATGTAGTGTAGAGTGTAGAACATGAAGTTCTCATAGTTCTCACCTAAGAAGAGTTCTCATGGGATCCTTATCCTATATATATATATATTATAATAATATATATATATATATATATATATATATAATATATATATATATATATATATATATATATATTAATATATATATAGAGAGTTTGGATCCACTAAAAACCTTACTTTGGTGAAAACTAAAAACTACGCATTTTACATATATAATTTAGGACATTTTTGTGATTTAGGACATTTTTCGGATTTAGGACATTTGTTGCATATAATTTAGGACATTTTACGATTTAGTACATTTGTGATTTAGGACATTTTCGAATTTAGGACATTTGTGCATACAATTTAGGACATTTTTACGTTTTAGGACATTCTACATAACCATGCCACATCACGGTGTGTCAGCATCCACGTTAGTGCTGGTGCTGATGTGGCACTGACGTCAGTATGCCACGGCACTTAGTGCTGACGTGGCATATGACGTCATCATGTCACGTCAGGCCACATCACGTCAATGTTGACTGGCAGCAGACGTCATCATGCCACGTCAGCGCCACGACACGTCACACTGACGTGGCATGCAACATCATCATGCCACGTCAGCACTGACGTGGCAGCTGACGTCATCATGCCACGTCACGTCAGGCACATCACGTTAGTGCTGACGTGGCATGCTGACGTCATCATGCCACGTCACGTTAGTGCTGATGTGGCATGCTGAGGTGGCAAAGGGGTGTTGACGTGGCGGTTTACGTGGCATGGTTGCGTTGACGTGGCATGCTGACGTGGTGCTGAAGTGTATGGTTATGATGGCAAATTAGTTCAATGGATGTGATTTAATTCTAAAGATGAATGGTTGAGATTTAAGGTTTTTAGTTTTCACCAAATCAATTGGTTTTCACATGATCCTTTTTCTATATATATATTATATATATATATAATATATATATTATATAATATATTATTATATATATTATATATATATAATATATATATTATATATATATATATAATATATGAGTTAGGTCAAAGAGAACCACCCTTATTGTGAGAACTATGAGAACTTCAATCTAAACCATTAAAATCAACCCAAATCATCACAACCACTCATTTATTTAAATTATTTCAAAACAAAATCAGATTTCTACTCCTCTCTCATTCCTTCTCTCTCCTCACTCCATACCCCCCTTTCCTTCTCCTGCCTCACCACCACACCACTGCCTACCACCGCCGCACTCCTATCGCTTCGCCGGACCACCACCACCTCTCACCCCCTCCCTCGCCATACTTGCTATCGTCTCTCTCCTCCCTCGCCACGGTCTCTCTCACCGCATCATACAACACATCACCGCTCCATTGTCGCAGGCTTCGCTGCTGCTCCACGTCGACGCAGCAGACCACCACCACCCCACGCATACCCCCTCGACGCACCTACCCCCGACCCCCCTCAACGGTCTCAATTTAGGGTTTTTTGGGGTTGGGTTCGTTTGAGGATTTTGTGCGGTGTGGTAAAGGATTGTGCGGTGGAGGTTTGGGTTGCTGCCCTTGCTGGTTAGGAATTGTGCGGGGAGATTTGGTTGGTGGTTCGTTTGGTAGGTCGGGTTCGCTGGGATAGTGTGTGTGTGCGGTGGTTCGTTGGGTATACGGGTGGTTTGTTGGGTGCTGGTACGGTGGAGAAGGTGCGGGTGGGGTTGGCTAGGCTTGGGTTGGGCTTAGTCGTCATTGTGTGGGGGTTAAGGTGGCTATGTGGGTTAGGGTTTGGGTTGTGCGTGGTGCAGTGGGCTGTCAAGTGTCAAGGTGGTGTGGTGGTGGCTTGGTGCGTGAGTGATGGTGGTGGCTCGGCGGACTAGCGCGGTGGTGGGCTAGGTTGGGCTAAGGAGGAGAGAGAAAGTTACTAAAAAAGTTGTAGAACATGAAGCATAAAATTGCAGAACACAAGACTAAATCTGTAGAACACAATGACTGTGATGTGAGAACATGAAATAAAAAATTAGAACATAAAGACTAAAGTTGTAGAACATAAGAGTTCTCATAGTTCTCACCTAAGAAGAGTTCTCATGGGATCCCACCCTATTATATATATATATATATATATATATATATATATATATATATATATATATATATATATCGCCATTTACATTAAGGAACTACGAATGAACACAGCCCATCAACAAAACAAATCGGCTAATTGGGTCCTATGCTTTGCATAACCCTATGTAGTGCCAATTTTGTTGATTCTCGTGTAAGGCAACGGGTTTACATTGACAATGATCCTCCCTTTGTCATCAATGGTGCGATAATGCAATTGCTTAACTTAGATGGACCCTTAACGAAAACAACAAGGGTGGGGTTCCCATCAAATATGTTTGCACATGGTCTAGCAAGTCCCCTATGCACCTCACCTCACCTCACCACATTATTTCTCAAGGTCAGTCGTTGTTCCCAGTGCAAGCAGTCTCACCTACCACAGCTAGCAATATCTGATTGCATATCTTAAGAGGAAAAACCATTCAATTTAGTAAACCAACTAACAAAGCAATACATAAGCACAGAAGATCATCTTCCAAAGAGTTGACCATCATTTTAGGGTGTTGACAAATTGATTTTAATGATTCAGATTGAACCCATCAAAGAAACACATTTAAAAAAAAAAAAAAAAAAAATAGTCCCAAATCATCAAACCATCATCAGTAGCAACTAATTTGATCCAAATTCAACACACAATAAACTCATGAAATCTAAAAAACATGATTATAAGCTTAAAAAATAGAAGAAAAAAAAAGAGAGAAAGTTACTTGGTAGCAAGATTAGTGATGTAAACAACAGAAGGAGTATTCTCCTGGAAGAGGCGAACAGTAGCAAGCTCATCAGTCTGCAACTTCCTTGGAGTGGTGACCACAAATGCGGAAGAGGGTCCCACATCAGTAACGAAGAGAGAGAAAGACAGCGCCAGAGAAGTGCACTACCACGAATAAGAATCAAGAGCTACGAAAGGGAAATTAGGGGGGTGCTGTTTCTTCAAGGAACAATCTTGCTGGTATCTAATATTCGTTATTCTAGCAGTGAGAAATACGAAGTTAGTGAAGCCGTGCGTTGAAGATGTTTGACTGAATTAAGAGTTGGGGGTTTGAGACGAGGGGGTTGATTCTTCTGAACCGAAGGACACTGAGCAGCACCGACAAGAGATGATAAGGAATTAATGGAGCAGGGCGCTCGCACGTTGCAGTGCAGCCAGCCATTATTAGCGAAGAACTAAACTAATAATCAAAGAAAGGTGTTTTATTTTGTCAAGAGTGGTGAGTGTAGTTGCTGGAGTTGTAGTCCGCTTATTCACTCTACCTACCGTAGCTATCGTTGTGACCTGGCAATATAAATGCTGAACACTATCTTTATTTAAATCTGGTTGACTGGGTGTTACGAGCGAGCCTGCTCGGCGGCCGAGCTCGGCTCGAGTAGCTCGAGCCGAGCTCATCTAGCGTCGGTCGAAGAGCTCGCGACAGGCTCGAAATATATATTCTTTTTATTAACGCTAATAACTTATAAAATTAAGTAGTATAATATGATATGAAAAAAATAAGAATAATATATATTGAATATTATTGTTTTTAGAAGTCATATTTACTATAGTTTCGAATTCCAAATAATTTAAGTTTTAACTTGACAGTTAAGGTCGAAAAGCTGGAGGCTTCGGCTGAGTCGAGGATTATGCGTTCACAGCTAGCCAAAAATGCCTCACGTAGCTCCGCTGCTAGGCTCTTACAACAACCCCTAGTGTCGGACCTATTGGATGTGATGGTCCTGCCAGATGGGTTTTATAACACTCCTGGTCCTTCTCAGTGGCAACTCAGATAATGTTGAATTAAGAAATACTAGTTTTGGACCATACAAATAGATGGTATTAAGGGGGCGTTTGGTACGAAAACGTCAATGGATGGAAGGATTTGATAAGAAGGAGAAAGGGTAATAATAGGGTCCATTGTAGTGTGTTGGTAGTTAATGGAATGGAAACAATTACATTAATTCCTGACGTTTTTTGGTATACAGCATCATTAGGAAAGGAAACAACTAGTACTAGAACTTATAATAGTGAATTTGGCCGATACGATGCTGATGTCGTCAAATATAAAGCTTGTTGCTATAACATTCTATATTTTATAATTTTTCATATTTTGTGATCTTGTATGTGAAATTGAGATAACTTTGAAATGGTACATTATCGAGAAGGATGGCAATTTTAAAGAAATATACCTGTATGAATATAGAAAAGATCGTAAAAAAACATTTAAAGTAAAAAAGCCGATGAACATTGAAATGGTTCATATAAAATGTGAAATAAATCATACAAATATGGTTGAGGTACGTAATGTTCTATGTCGGGCATAATGTTGTGGACTACTGAATTTCAAAAGTCCCTACTCTTACTTATCCATTTGGAATGAAATTGGACATAATTGACTTGTCAAAATTAACTGGCCAACCTACATTTGCTTGGAGAGAAAAACAAGCAACAACATTAAATAATGATAATTTGCTTGCTTTGATCCTAATAATGTGCAAATGGTCGTTATGATACAACTGGCGACACTTGGTTTAATAACAAATTGAAGTGACAGTGTGGCGTCGGCACGTACAATTAAAATAAGGAAAAAAAAAAATAAATAGAAAGTACAGTAGTGAGCATCTTACATGAAAATTCAGATTGTTAGATAACCAAATGGACTTTTTACTTTGATTTTGTTATTATTATTTTCTTTTCTTTATGTACTATCACATCAACATTTCTTTCTCATATTTATTTTTCTTCATTAACACTTGTATAAATTTATTTCACTCAACCTCTCGCCATTTCCTGCATCTCAATAAATCATCAGCTAGCAACCGAAATTGATTCCCAAAATTGCCAAACAATCTTTGATCTTCAACATCATGGAATAAAAAAACAATCAATAGTCAGAATACAGCACATTAGATTCATTACCGAATAGTAGTTTTTTCCACTGATTTTTATGGGTGTTAAGGATGATTTCACAAGCCAAATAATCAAACAAGTTTGATTTTATGAAGATTGAACATTTAATCCATGATTTACGCTGAAATTCAAGAAGAATTTGTTWATTCGGAAAGCTCTAAATTTGCATGAGATCTCATWATTTTGAACAAAATCTCAGCATTTTCGATGTCGGCGTAATATGGTTGTTTTAATTTGTTTCTACAACGATGAACATGAAAGAATGACTCTAAGATGTGAGGATGATGCCAATCATGCGATCGTGAGAGTGGTGATGATGAGTTATGTGTTAAGGAGTATAAAACACATGAAACAKATTTTGTTACCTTGGGTCAAATAAAGGAATCAGAATGGGGGGAAGTGTTACCCCTGAGTAACGGGATTTGTTACCCTGTGCCTTTACCAAACTTGCAGTAATGGATTGGGGTAATTGAATCCGTTTCCTTGGCTATAAAAATTTCATACCAAACACCTCCTAAAAGAAAGTTATAGGTGATTTTGCATTTCACCAACAAGTCAACCGTCCAATTTTGTTTTTAGTTCGGTAGGGGACTGCCCCTCTAGTTACTGATTATATTGATAACCTATCTAACGTAAAATGGCTCCTAAACAATTAGAGTTAATAAAAAAGATGGAACATAAAGAGAACAACTTGTTGTGGAACAAAGCTGAAGCGTAAAACAAACAAAGATGAAAAGAAACTAACAYCATCCATTATAAAGGGATAAGTATCAGACTACCATTGTATTATAAGGAAGGATGATTRACTCCATGTTTACACACAATGGGATGAAAATCAAACAACTTATTACGGATCCATTATGGGATGAACTACACTACGCTAGACTAATCTAGGCTATGCTACGCTACTCTAAACTAACTTGGCTACTGAGCCAAGTGTGGCTAAAAGAAACTAAATGTGAAAAAGAGATAGATTAATGTTGTTGTGTTGTTGTTGTTGTTGTTTTCTCGGTTCTGCTGCTTCCATTTATAGACCTCCAAGGATGTAGAASGTGGGTAGAAGTTACTTCCTTCGACAGTTTCTTTCCGCTTCTTTTCATATTTCAAACCTTCGTAAATTCCCTCCAAATCTTGTTGTCGCTTGATCTTAATGGGCTTGTTTTTAGGCTAACTCCTGATGGACCACTCCCATTATAATTTCCCTCTAACGCTATTGATGAATTGCTAGATTGAAGCATCTTGGAAACGCCAGGTATCGCCTGTATCCCTGCCTTATTCATCGCTATTTACTTACTGCT
>SNQN01009923.1:6427-23617 GCA_008642245.1 Bassia scoparia
AAAAAAAGTGAATAATGGTACTTCGTATATAAAGTATAAACTATAGTAGTAAGGTAATACTTCCTCTTTTTTTGCTAGATGTTTCACTTTCTTTTTTAAAATGTTTTTAATTAGAGGTTTCATTACTCTTTTTGGAGTATTTTTATTTGTACGGTTTAGTTAMTACTCCATAACTTGTTATTAATTAGTAGTATCATGGTACTCGTTTCATGTACATTATAGTACTTTGTACTTTGCGAAATTGAAATTAAATTTTTCGTAAATTCTCTTCTGAACTAAACTAAGAACTTATCAATAGTGACAATTTAAATTGTTTTTGTCAAAACATTTGATTTAGAACATTGGAAAATGCAGTGTACGGTCGAATGACTCGAAATTGGCATGTTACACCACTACATTCTGGTGCCCTACCATTCTAATAATTCTGGGTCCGCCTTTGAATTCACCTACTTTAATCCTTAAACCAAAGTGAGATCTTTAATTAGAAACCGGAGAAAGTATTTTATTTGTATTATTATAAACTAAATCAATAATTCAATTCTTTTTGTTAAGCTTAGCTTTCTGTAGTTGAAAATAATTAAAGAGACGTTTATAGCTAGAGTTACAACACTTTAAAAAAAAACCCAAATTTCTACACGTGTGGACATTGATATTAGAATGGGTGATTAATTCTTTGATCAATTTTTTTAAATTTTCCCAAAAAAAATTAAAATAGGAGAATCATCCCTTTTAACAACAAAAGGAAACCAATAAATTTTCTCCTTATAATATTGTAAAGAATCAAATACATACAAATTAAAAGGAGTGGTCAAAAAGCAAATATATGCCACAATTATTCCCTCTTAAGAAACGAAAACTCCTAGAAATACACCAAGCAAAAGCAAAGAATACTAATTCATTATTTAATGTAATACATGCTTCATTTCATGTTTTCATCATATATATAAACATACATGATCAWAAAAGTTAAGCCATGTATTATACATATCTCAACAATATTCAACAAAAATATTTATTGATTGAACAAATTTCAATTCCAATCTTTCTCATAGTAGGGCTCAAAGGCAAAAGGTGCTTTCCAAAGATGTCTAATTCAGTGCCAAGGCCAAAAATGGTGAACCCTTCACTAGTAAAAGCTGGAATTCCAGCTGCTATTTCTGTCGCAGCATACATATGTTCAAGAATCATCTCCAAACGTTCGAATTCGTCGTTGTCTTCGATGCCATCTTCGTCCTCTAACTCGAGACATAACGTTCATATTGTACAACGGGATGAAAATGCAGGGTTGCAGATTTTAGGGCACGATGGTAGTAACTTGGAGGACAAGTTACTCGAGCTCGAAATCCATATTGAGGGGCTTCAACAAAGGGAAAGGGATTTRAAGAGGCGGTTACTTAGGTACCAAGCAATGAAGGAGAAAGAGTTTATGCTAATGGAGTTAAAGAATAAAATGGTGTTGGAAAAAACGCGAGCCGAGTTCTTGCTCAAGGAGGTATCATTAGTACAAGATGAGAGCAAAAGAATGGGAGGGTTGATTTTGGAGTANCTTGTAACCTATGTCTTTTCATATGACTAGATTATAATGTTGTAACCTCCCTATCCTTTCATATGCCAAGGCTCTTGAATAGTCTAATATATGTGTATATATATAATGATCACTCTTGAAGGAAAGATAGTATGGAACAACAATGATATTCTCCCTCATATTTCTCTTTATATTCTTTTAATTTTATAACAYATYTCACTTTCTTTTTWGGGAAATTTCAWAATAAATGTTCRTACWGTCTCACTTTGTTTTTTTGGTTGRAAACCACTATTAAAATRCTCATTTTATCTTTTATGCGAGGACCACAATCAAAATACTATTCTTTACACATATTTTATTAAAATATTCATCAATTCACCCAGGGGCGGACCCATGTTAGAGYACGTGCCCACCCATTATTTTTTTAAAAAAAATCAGCGACTAGAAAAGGGGCAAAAGGGTTATATAAAAAAATGTGACTAAAATGAATTGTGTATGCAAGTTGGCTTAGTGGTTAGGAGCATTTATGAGAACTGATAGTGGTGGCGTGAGATCAAATCCTAGCAATCCCATTTATTCGTGTTAGGATCCTCTAGAGTTCTCTAGGGGTAGATTTCCCTAAATGTAGACCATTGAAAAATAACCAATGATTGTCATTAAATACAATGAGTGTGACTATGCAAAATAAAAAGAAGAAAAATACACTAAATGTATAGAAATCTACCGCTAGAGTTCTCAAGAGAACTCTAGGGGATCATAACTCCATTTATTCTTTTTAGCTTTTTCTTTTTCCTWTTGTTTGTCTCTTCATTTCCCACTTTTAGGCTTCAAGACTTTTAACCTTTCAAAGTTTCAATACTTGTACAAAGTACTTTGTAAGTTTGTACATAAAATAATATTCACACAATCATACTCCAATGCTAACGCATTAATTGTTCATTCCAATTTTTAAAACATAATTTGTTTTTGATTTCATTTTTTTAAAACAAAGTGAATAATGGTATACTTGTAAATAAAAAAAGTGAATAATGGCTGTCTCTTATACACATCTAGATGTGTATAAGAGACAGGTGTATTTCTTATATTCAACTTATACCCAAAAACGAACATATAAGACATGATCATGCTTTAATAGAATATTTTTATCGTATAAGACATGATCTATACCAACAACAACAAAATAAATAAGTATTAACAAACTAATATTTATTTGCAAAACTTACTTTTTTCCGGTGATTGTTCAACAATTTGTGTAGATAAAACAACATCACAATCTATGTTTTGTTGTTGATCAATAACGTCAGACATTATAAATTGCAATCAACAATTACTCCAACCAAAAATTACAACCCTCAAATCTAAAATCTATGTTTTGTTGTTGATGAATAAAGAGAAAATTATAAAAGAAGATCGCAAAAAAACAAACGTAATCTGCTGGTGAAAAACATAGGAAACGTAATTTATTGATCAATCTACCTAATTTGTTGATCAATAACTAATTTTTTCTTTTTCTAAAAAAAAGATATTTTGGTAAGCTAGAAACGTGGGCACTGAAATAGGAAGTAGTTTTTGATTTTTTGATTTTTTTTTTTTACAAAACCATGCGTGAGAGATAATAGGGGAGGAGAATAAATAATGTGCCACATAAGTTAGGGGGAAGGGGTTGTATCTTGCATTGTAGGGGGGATTGCACCTAATAATTTTCCCTTATCCTCCTCTTGTCACATCACTTCCCACTAAATTTTTCATACACCATATTCAAATTTAAGTAAGTCACCCATAATGCACAACCTCCCCAAAACTCCCTTTTTACTTTCTTTCATCAACTAACCTTGCCACATGACACATTACCATTTGTTAAAGTATTTTGGTAACCTTTCCATTTAACTTACCACTCCCTCATTTTATTTACATCCCCTATTTATTGGTAATCCATGTGCAATGGGCCAATGGTTGGCTTACCCATATAGGATCTCACTTCAATTCGGGGAATCATTTAAGTAAGCCATTGCACATGCTCTAACGACCTAGTTGGCTCGTTAGCCTATGGACCCAGTTGATGTGAGGGTTAGATTGACATGGCGTGGGAGCTTGTTGTTGAGCAAGTGGATGGTCATGCCGTGAGGATGGATCAAATAATCTTTATTTCTTTTTAATAACAATATTAAGCATGACACATACTTCTACGTAAAAATTGATTGTGCTCGTCAGAAAAATTTGATTGGGAATGTAAAAGTGATAAGAAGATGTACAATGGCAAGCAAATTGAAAAATTAGCTTGCTTTGCCTCATAAGAATTCCTCTATCTTCTACTTCTAGCTACTTTGTATCTGTGTTGGGACTCTCTAGAGTTGTAAATGGTAGAGTATGTAGTTGTGTGAGAGAGTTTTATATTATACGAAGTATTGTATTATATTTATTTATTTATTTATTTATTTATTTTGCAAGTAAAATTATTTTAGTCATTGATTTGCAATTGAGAAGCCTAAATTTGTTGAACTGCGCCAACTCGATCTACCAAATTAGAACTCTAGAGGATCCTAACCTCATTGGTTAGTTAATTTTTAAACTAGCTTTCCATTAAAACATGTTTCATTTGCCATTAAATGAGACTCATATAATCATTCATTCCTTATTTTTATTCATCGAACTACAAAAATTGATGATTATTTTTCTTTCTATTTTTATTTTGAATTTCAACAAAATAGAAATAACCTAAATAAAAATGTCACATTAAAAAAACGACAATGACTACATTTTATTAATATACAAAAGTACTTGAACAATACTATATCATAAACAAGAACACTAGTTGTTGTCGTCGTTGCTTCCAAAATGATTCCAAATATGCTCCACTAGATTGGCTTTTAGTTGATGATGCATTTGTCTATCTCGAATGGCTACATGCATTATTCCATTTCTAAAAAGGTTGAGCGGAAATACCTTCAATTGTTGTAGGTGAAACATCACCTCTAGCAAAGTTTTTATCGTACGTGTCACATTCATCTTCGACAATCATGTTATGTAAAATAGTGCAAGCATCCATTACATCATAGAGTCTACTTTAATTTTATGCCAACAATGAGTTGATCTATGAACAATTGCAAAATGGGCTCGGAGTACTCCAAAAACTCGTTCAACATCTTTACATGCTTTCATGCCGTTGTTTGAATAAAAGTCTTTTGGGGTCTTGTGGATTGTGAAGTAAACAAATGCAGCCCATTCCGGATAATTACCATTTGTAAGACAGTATTTTTTTTATTATTGTTTCAATTAGTTGGATAAGATATATTTTTTGGTTGTCGTTAAGTTGTTATAGATATCTGGTGGTTATTGATATACCAATATAGTAATGTGACATCTTTTTCTTAAAGTATGTAAATGTTTTAGTTTTTTTTATCTTTTTATTAAGTAATTTAGAATTTATTTGAGGGGTCCGCACAAAAGTTATCGACCAAATTAAGGTGTTTGCTTTATATATAACATAGATAATGTACTTCTGTATAATATAATTATATTATACTTGTATGATATTTTATTATAATATAATATATTTTGTGCTTTATATTAAATACTTCGTACTGTGTATGTTATACAAAATATGCTTTGGTATTGTATACTTATATTTTATACTTGCGTGTTATTANCAATGAAGGAGAAAGAGTTTATGCTAATGGAGTTAAAGAATAAAATGGTGTTGGAAAAAACGCGAGCCGAGTTCTTGCTCAAGGAGGTATCATTAGTACAAGATGAGAGCAAAAGAATGGGAGGGTTGATTTTGGAGTAYATGAAACTTGTGCAACAAGTTGAAGATTGTAAGAAGGAAAATAGGTTKCTTGAGATCAAAGCAAGGAAGTTGTGTAAAAGAGCAAGACAAAGATTGAGGGTTATGAAGGAGCAAAAGTTGAGGATTGAAGCAAGAGATGAGGAGTTACTAAGCAATCAAGAAGAAATACAAACAAAAGATGAACTTATTCAAGRATTGGAGGATGAAATTAGTCATATGAAAGAAGTTATTGATCATTTGCAAAGAGAGAAAATTGAKATTTCTAACAATTTGGATATTGTTGAAAAGCCATATTCATTAGACCCAAAGGTGTGTTTTTCCTTCTATTTTAATTTAATTTCAAAGATTATCATTTTTTTAGGGGACATAATTCATTAACTTTTATTAACTTGTCAAAAACACAATAAAAATTTGATTTGATGATGCTTTCTTGCTTTGGATTATTGTATAAGTGACTCTTTCTTTTCAATATCTTTGATATATACTTCCTATTATTTTAGCATGCATGCATGCATATTTTGCTTAATAACATTAAGGGCTTAATTTAATATTGAAATCTTTCTTCAATCCATGTGAAAAAAGTTTGGAATCTTTGCTAATTTCATACTTTGCAAGTAAATTATAAGGGAAAGAAGCATCTTGATTAGTGAACTAGCTTTAATGTAAAGTTGGCTTTTGATAAATTAAACTTCCGCCTTTTTTATTAGCATAGTTTAGATTTTCTAATTTTAAATTCTAATTAAAGGATCGGAGCAATTCAATTCCAAAATTGTTTAATGGTTAAGCTAGGAGTGTGATGTTGCAGTTGACGAACATGTATGAGAAACTTTGCACCCTAACGATGTAACAGAGCGTTTGATACGTGGGGTTATAGATAAGAAATGAGCTAATTCATATCAAGTCTTGTAATTCTAATGTTTAATATATGGGAATTAGTACGAAGTATTCAAGGTGAAATGTATTTCAGAATAATAATTAGTCTTTATTCATAAAGTTTTATTACCTTGGACTCTGGTAAGCATGTAATAAATTGGTGAAAAAGGTCAATTTTGATAAAAAGACTAAAATACCTCAACTTATTATTAATTGATATTATTATATCCTATACGACTAAATCACTTATAAAAGAATAAAATGGTATATTTCAATTTAATCCCTATTTTAATTTAGATCACATACCAAACAGAAAGTTTTAAGTTTCTCATCAAGCATGTTCCTACTAACATGTCAAAGAAGAGGTTAAGGGGTTTGGACTTTGGAGCAGTGGCTTCAACCTTACCTTTGATCCTTGTGATCAAAAGTTCGAATTCTCATTATCCTCCCCCATTGTAAACATACACCGCACTTGTGGCTCATTCGCACTAAAAAAATAAAGAAATATGTCAAACAAGAGATTGAGACTATTTAATGAATTCTCTCTCATCCTTTATTCTCATTCCCTCCCTCGTCCTATATTCTCCAAATTATCATTCCCATATGTATAACTCCGATCCCCATGAGCCTTAATTGAGTCTTAAGACAAGACGTTCATAAATTCTTGCATTATTTACCTTGCTTTGTCAATAGAAAATGTCAAGTGATGCATCATGCATGTTTGAAACAAGTCTCATACTCCGTAATTAATTAGCACAATATTGTTTTTTTATAATGCTAATCATGAAATTAAACTCAAACTTTTCATGAATAAATTTGTAGGATGAGGAAGTTGCGACAAAAGAGGAGCATGACAAAGTGGTGAAAGAGCTAGAACAACTTCAGAAAGACCGAGAAGCCGAAGTGAATGAACTAACATACTTAAGATGGAGCAATGCATGCTTAAGGCATGAGCTATCTAGGTGCCATGAGCTTAAAGACAAAGGGGAATCAGATCAGACCCAGCTTACAGACAGTGGTTTCGAGTTGCACGAYCACGAYCACGACCACGACCATGACCACGGTGTTGACATGGATCAGCACGGTGAAACAGACACCTGCTGTGAGTACAACTACGACGCCACGATGTCAACACATCACCCAACTAGCAGGGGAAGGAGGCGCAGGTTTATTGAGAAGGTTAAGAAGTGGGTTGAAGGAGGGAAAGTAATGGATGATAATAAAGATAAAGATAATCATCATGAGGTAAAGTCATGTTNTGATATTATGTACTCATGTATTATATTGTGTACTTTAACCAAAGTAAACTAATTAATTTAATTTTTTTTAAAAAAATCAAAATTTGAAATAGGATCACTTGGAAATCCAATATGATATCCAATAAAAGTAGATGAGTTGGCATGACTCATGAGTTTGCAGAGTTATACGATAATTGTGACTTATAAATTTTAATGAAAACAAAAAAGCAAGATGTAGATAGGATAGACTTGTATGTGAGTATCTGACAAGGTGACAAATAATATTTCTACTTTGACCGGACAATGAGCGATGATCGAAAATGAGGACATGCGGTCCTACCATCAGAGGCAAAAAATTACATTTACCAGACAAAAGTCACGTGATGTTGTTAGGTTCACAATAACTTTTATTGTGGACTCGTTCATTGAAGTCTAATTAATCCTATTTGCATGATATGATTATTTATTTGCCATATACTTAATAATCATGGCTCAGTCAACGGAATTGATATGCTTGATATCAATCAACCGTTTAGTTGCCGCTTTTTCCTTCTTGAGCTAAGACAACCTATTCCCATCATGCATATAAATTGATATGCATAATATCCTACAATTGATACATTATTGCCATACATTTCCTCTTTTGTTTGATCCGTTTTCTTTGTCTTACAAAAGAGCTACTTTATACTTCTTGATCAATATTGATCATCATATTCATTCGAAACAGAGCACTGCGCACCAAACTCATTTCCATCTTTTCTTCTTCGCAAAACTCTCGAGTTAGCTTATATAATTTTGGGCAAAGTGTTCTAAGTTCTAGTCGGGTTTTGTGAGTGCACACAAATTTCGGCATCGTGTTAATCCTGGAGGGCGACTGCGGGCTTTTTTTCTATTGCACCATGGTAGCGCGAAATCGTCTTTTAGGACACTGGTATTCACCACGTCACGACAACTATTTGCTTCATCTGAGATAAGTTCATATTAATTATTAATTTGTTCTAATAGTTATTTGAACCAGTCACACCAAAATATGCATGTCATATCCATAAGTTTATTGATGCAACTGCTTCAAGCATGATTGATGGGTATCCATAATCACCTCTAGTGTATTGCTATTTCCAAACCGTTGGACAATGTTTCCATGTCCAATGCATGCAATCAAGACTTCCAAGCATGCCAAGGAAGCCATGATAATTTTCATGCATTTTTAGTGGTCATTGGACATCTTCGTTAGTAAGCTTTCGCATGTACATCTTCAAACACATCTATAATAACACCGACAAAATTTAAATAAATGCTCCATGGTTGTACTTGTACCAATTTTTATGTATTCATCTACAGCATCAGTCGGACTACCATATGGCATATGCCAAGATACGAATAGCAGCGGTACATTTTTGTAAGTGGGATAATCCCAATCTTGTAGCAGCATCAACTCTTTGTTGAAAATAATTACTCCGTCCGTAATGAAATAAAAGCAACAATTGATTTTTCACGTATTTTTAGSAAGAAATTTAACAATGTAAACGAGCAAATTAGTCAAAATAATTTTAACACAATGAAAAGTAGGATTATAAGTTTATTGTGTTAAAATTATTTTGATTAATWTKYTCGTTTACTTTGTTAAATTTYTTTCTCAAAATGCGTGAACAATCAATTATTGCTTTTATTTCATTACGAAAGGAATAGAATGCTTGYCAAGTTCCTCCACAATGTGAACGAACAATTCCCTCYTCGTTCAGAAACTTCTTCAAAACAAATGGTCTGGATACACAGGTTCATAAGAGAAGTAATCTAAGTAAAGACGTTTTGCACCACCTTCACGATCACGAGGCACAATTGTTCTGCATATGATTCATTAAAGAATTCATCAATCCAATATTGCTTCCAATCAATTTTTATTGGGTGAGGGWGAAGTATATGACATCTTACAGTAAATTAGAATGCAATTAGAGTTCCTTTTGTTTTGGTTTWGTCAAACAGAGTAATATGCAAAGAGTTTGGTTGAACAATACTTTTACAAGAAGTTTGTACTTTTAAAGGCTACTTCATAACGACTAGTATACATATAGTGGGTTGTTAAGAAATTGTGAGAATWTACTTGTTTGATTAGTAGCAACACAAGATCAAGTATACTAGATTAGAAGAGAAGTAGTAAGAGAAGTAGAGAGGGAGTATAAGAGGATTTTTATTACTTGTGTTATGGTGCATACAAGGTTTCTAAACAATCATATTTATAGGCAAAGATGATAGGTTATAGTCACATGTTTTACTATTGATTTATACTAAAATAATAATTATTCACCTTAGTAAATTACATAAATAATTTTCACACAATTATTGGTGATTTCTCAACGTTCCCCCTTGAATAATTATTCCATTATCATCCAGGTTAAGTTTCCTCGTTAAAAACCTCGCTAGGAAAACCTAATGGGAAAAACCATAGCTAAGGAAAAAAGAGTACAACTTACATMACATAATATGACTTTTGTACTGCCTCGTTAAAAACCTTTCYAGGAGAAACCCTATGGGATAAAAACCTGATCAAAGGGAAAAGGAGTGCAGTAAGTTAAATACTCCCCTTGAATTCAACATAATTCATGAAGGTGACGCATGTCGATGTTGTGCACCAATGCCTCAAATTTCTTCAATGGAAATGATTTGGTGAACAAGTCGGCCATATTATCACATGACTTTTCTGGACCTCAATCTTTCCTTCCTTTTGTAGGTCATGAGTGTAGAAGAGTTTGGGTAATATATGTTTTTTGTCTTGTCTCCTTTAATATACCATTTACTTACTTGAGTAATGCAAGCTGAATTATATTCGAAGATCAAGGTTGGATTTTCTGTAAATGTTTTCATTTCTCACGCTCCTTGGATATGGCTAATCATCGTCCTAAGGCATACACACTCATGTCTTACTTGATACAAGGTAATTAATTCGGCATGATTTGATGATGATGTGGATGTTAGTGTCTGCTTTGTCGACTTCCATGATATTGCAGTTCCTACATAGGTGAAAATACATCCATTTTGAGATTTGACATTTTATGGGTTAGATAGGTATCCAGTGTCTGCATAGCTAATAAGGGTAGCATTTGATTTTGTTTGGTAGAATAAACCCAAATCATGTTCCTTTGAGGAAACGGAGCAAGTGTCTTAAACCTTTCCAATGCCTCTTTGTGGTTGAATTGATGTACCTGGCTAACAAGTTTATTGAGAATGCTATATCAGGTTGAGTATTATTTGCCAAATATATCAATGCGCCAATGGCACTTAAGTATGGGAATTCAGGACCAAAGACTTCTTCATTCTCTTCTCAGGGTCGGAATGGATCATCATTCACATTTAATGATCGAACTATCATTGGGGAACTTATGGGATGTTCTTTGTCCATGTAGAATCGTTTTAAAACCTCCTTTGTGTAATTTTATTGATGGACAAAAATTCCATTTTTCAAATGCTCAATTCGAAGACCAAGACAAAAAAATTTCTTTCCAAGAACTTTCATTTCAAATTCCTTCATCAAATGTTTTGAAGTTATTTCAAGTTCTCTTGGTGTCCCAATGATATTAAGGTCATCMACSTAAACTGCAATGATTGCAAACCCCGATTAGGAATTTTTAATGAATACACAAGAGGTGACTTGGTCGTTTTTGAACCCTTGTTTTAAGAGATAATCACTTAATCGGTTATACCACATCCGCTCAGATTGTTTTAAACCATAAAGTGATTTTTTCAAGTTTATTGACAACATTTATCTAGGCTCGTGGTTTACTGGCAACTTTAATCCATTAGGAACTTTAGATGTGTATAAGAGACAGGCCTTATACATGGTAACCTCATTATTTTCATTCATTTATCTCACAAACACCCATTTATATCCGACAAGTTTTACACCTATTGGGGTGTTGGTTATGCTTCCAAATACATCTCTCTTTTCTAGAGATTTTAACTTTGCTTGGATTGCATCTTTCCATTTTGGTCAAAATTTTCTTTGACGACATTCATATCAACTGTCCTTGGTACGACATCATCTTTATCTTATTCTATGTCGATCGCCATGGAGTATGCAAAGGTTTCATCAATGACAACAGTTTTCCTATTCCATTGTATTTTTGAATAGTCAAAATTTATTGATGTCTCACTATTTTCAATGCCTTCCTCATCCTTTGGGACATCATCATCTTTATTTCCTTCTTCATTTTTCTTTTCAAGATTATCAATTGGAGTCATGGAATTGGTTCTACTAGTTGTATCATCTTGCTATATAAATTTTCGTGGTTTGTAATCTTTTAACCCAAGTTGTCTCCCACGCTTTCTGCGAGCATTTTCATTTTCACCAGCCTTTTCATAATTAGGTATATCAATACGTATAGGAGCATTTTTAGCTGGTATTTGTGATTTTGTCACTTTCTTAGTATTTGTGAATGCATCAGGCAATTGATTTGCAATACTTTGTAAGTGAATAATTTTCTTCACTTCTTGCTCACAGACTTTTGACCTTAGATCTTACGTCGACAATTTCATTGCATTCCATGTAATTTCAATTTCTTTCTTCTTAAGTGGGTCCACTTTCTCTCCCCCTAAAGGTGGGAATATTGTTTCATTAAAATGACAGTAAGCAAATCGAGCCGTGAACAAGTCACCAGTCATTGGCTCAAGATAGTTAATGATTGATGGTGATTCAAACCCAACATACATTCTAACATTCTTTGTAGACCCATCTTAGTTCATTAAGGAGGGGCAATTGGTACAGACACTGCACATCCAAAAATTTTCAAATGAGAGATATTTGGCTTTTGACCATAAACTAATTGTAACAATGAAAATTTATGACAAGCAGTAGGTCTGAATCTAATTAAGGATGATGCGTGTATTATGGCATATCCCCATGCTAATGATGGTAAACTTGACCTCATTAATAGTGGTTTTGCTATCAGTTGGAGTCATTTGATTAATGATTCTGTTAGACCATTTTGTGTAAGCACATGAGCAACTGGATGTTCAACAACAATTCCAATTGACATACAATAGTCATCAAAAGATTTAGATGTGAATTCTCTAGCATTATCCATTCTTATTTTCTTTATTGTATAATCTGGGAATTGTGTTCTAAGTCTAATGATTTGAGCAAGTAATTTTGCAAATGCAACATTTCTAGTTGGCAAGAGACTTACATGACCACTGTGTTGAGGCGTCAATTAATACCATTAAATAGCGGAATGGTCCGCATGTTAGGTGAATTGGTCCACAAATATCTCCTTGGATCCTTTACAGAAAGTAGGACTTTCAGTAGCAATTTTGGTTATTGATGGTCTTATTATTAACTGGGCAAGAGAACATGCAGAGTATGGTAATTCATTTGCTCGAAGGATTTTTATATTCTTTATTGTATATCTATTTGAATTTTCAATTATCTAATGCATCATTCCAGTGCTAGGGTGGCCAAGTCGATCATGGCATAAATTTATTGTACCTTTGTCATCTAACTTCTAGTTAGATGTCACATTTATATCAATTGGATGTATTTTCACACATTACAATCCAGTAGAATATGATGGAAAATTTTCATGTATGTGTTTTTTGTCATGCCTTTTTGAAGTGAGACATATAAATTTCTTCTGATTTATAGTTATTGTCTCTAGATGGTAACCATTTTTACGTACATATTTAAAGCTTATGAGACTCCTTCGAGATTTACTCGAATATAATGCGTCTTAGATTACCAACTTTGTTCCATTTGGAAGAATGATACAAGCCTTTCCAGATCCTTCAATTAATTTTGCTGCTCCAGATATTGTGTTAACATTGCCTGTTCAAAAATTCTTATTTGAAAAATACTCTTTATTTTTATAATAGTGTTGTTGTTCCACTATCGAGAGACATTGATCGATCTTTGCATCATCTCCAAATAATTCATATCTTCATAAATAATAAAGAGGGAATAGTTTATTAAGCAAACACACCATATTATTTACTATACAAGTACATTATTGGGAAAGTACAATACAAGCATAAACAACATGATTAATTATTACATCAGATAGACATCGACATTAATTATACATATATCACATATTTATTATTACTGCATTTCTCCAATAACAAGTTCATTTTCAGTTTCATCATCAAACAATCAGAACATCAATTACTGTTCATTTTCTTTATATATTACTGCATTCTCCATTTTTGGTGTCCATATCTATCATTCAAGCTATCTTATACTGTTTGAGATCATCCACAAACAATATTCAATTTAAGCTTTCATGCAAGTGGTCTTAAACACCAAAGTTTGCCTTTTCTTGGTTAGGGTGATTCCTCCAAGAATTTAGAATCATGAATTGTATGCTCCAGAACTTTGTGCTTTAAATGCATTTCTCATCTACCCTCATTGAAGGTAACTTCTCCGACAAGTCCAAAGGATCGAATTGTTTTTTGATTCTTCATAATAACTACATTATAATTTATTTATTTTATTAGTATTTGATTCATAATCCTTATAAATTATAGATATTATCTCTCCCCTGATTTATTATCAAGAGCATAAACAAAATAAATAAAAGGGAAGGGGAATTTAATCATACAAACAACATATACATATTATTGATATATATAATATTAATACATCATAAGCTACAAAATGCACATTTCACATTAAACTTAAGAACAGAAACATGTGATATTCCAATAAAGTAAGATTAACTCTACTATTTAATATAATTAAAATGATGACAATAGTATACAAATATGCGGACTATTAAATAAGTAGAATCTAATTCCTTAGATTTTCTTCAAAAGTGGCGAGGAAGATGAAGTATGGTGGTGTTTTGTGGAAGCCATGGTGGTCGAAAAAATAAAAATTTAATGGATGGAGATGAATATGAGTTAGTGGGAGTAAATGAGGATAAGGTGTGAATGTGTAGTGTGGACGTAGAAATAAGTAGGTTAATTGACTGTCAAATATTATATTGTGTCAATAATTGTTGGTCTATTTAAATCGGATGGTAAAGAAAGCTTATAGTTTTAAATGTTTCAAAATATATCACATGGAAATGACCTTAGTGGTCGAAACATCTTGATCGGGTAAAAAGATGTTGGTTCGAAAACAAAAATTTGATTATCATAAAAAGATACATTTTTTTTTCATTTATTATTTTATTTACTTAAATTTTAGTCTCGTGTTAATGAAGAAGTTATCAACAGTACGTGCAATTTCAAATGAAAATTACAATAACATATACAATTTTATGTGTTTTTCGAAGAAGAACACATGTAGTATTATAAAAGTACTAAGAATAATGTAAACAAAGTAATATTGAAGACAATAATAGTTAGTCAAATCATATGACATGCAATATAGCAATGAAGTTTACGTAACTTTGTGAGCAGTTTTCATATAGGACAAATAGTTTAGTCTATAAGATAAATTTTCAATAGAAAAGCTGGATATATTGCAATATAATAAACATGTAATTATAACAAGAGAAAAGAGTTTATCCCTTTTATTTACATGCATAAGTACTTTGTATGAATTAGTTTTTTGTTCCAATCATGTCATATATGGAGTGTATCAAATTTTGTCAAAGTAAAGTCTATATGGTGTTCCAAAATTTACTTTAGGAAACTATATAAATATCATTGATGTATTGTATTATTGTATGGTTTATCCCCCTCATTCTCTTGTCTTTTAGTTTTGCCTCCCCTTAAGGCTCTTTTTGCTACTAATTTGTGTATTTAGTGTTTTGATTAGTTCGAGGTTCTTTTCATGCTTTGGATTCGATTTGGGCAATGATAAAGGCACACTATGGAGCTTCTGGGTAGCATGAGCTTGGATTAAGCGGAAAAGGCTAAAGCCAAGAGGAATTTTTGCTCAAAAATCGATCGATATGGACATCTCAAAAAACAAAAAAACCGGCTCGGTTGAGATCGTTTTGCCGGGATTAAATTGCTTTGCTGCTTTAATTGTGGGGGCTTATTGTAATTTGGCAGCTCTTTATAGTTCAGAAAAACAGAGTATTTAGAGAGGAGAATCTAATTTGTAATCACTTGATTATTAGATTTTTTCAAAACTCAAATTCGTATTTCAGAACCCTATTTATCACTCAACTTTGGATTCAATAAAGATCGATTGTTCATCATTCTCTTTGCACTTTTGAGGTAATATTTTTTAATCTTCTATTCTTTTCTAGATTGCTTCTTATGTTTATTGCTTTTATTCTTTATTGTTTTCCCCAATCGGCAATATATTATGATTAAATTCAATCATTGGATGTAATTTATTTCTTAGGTGTATTGGGGATCATATACGCATATTATTGACATGTGATTTGTGCTTTATTCGCATTCTTGATTGCAATTAATCAATTCTCTTAGATGTTCTTTATGTAATCAATTTGCGTAGGGCCTGACTTAATTGCTATTAATGTAATTAGTCATTGTCTCCTAGATCTACATTGAGACTATGCACAAGATCAACGTAATAGTTTAGACGGACTTTTCATTTAGTCAGAGATTACGGTTAGGAGTAGTTCTATGGTTCAATTGATTCGAGAGAGCTTTGATCCTATTTTGATTATGCCTTGTTGTGAATTGTTGATGTCGAATTGCTGTTAATTACTGCTATAGTGAATAATAGCCCTAGATTCGTTAATCATATAGTTTATTATTCATTATTCGTCGTTTTATTAGACCTAATTCGATACAACACAAACCAAGATTTCTCTTGCTAGTTTAGATGCTTTGATTCGGTTAATCAATAGTTGTTGCTTCTTCGTGGATACGATCCTGTTACCACTAGCTGCATAGTTAGTTCTGATAGGTACTTTTGATAGGCACGCGAAAAGCCTGTCAAATTTTGGCGCCGTTGCCGGAGAAGCGGCTTTATTTACTAATTAATTATTTGAGTCTGAACTATTTCCTATTTGTATTCGTCTTGAAGAACGATTTGTTGTTCTTCAGGGCAGTACTTAGGATCGCTGCAATTTCTTTTTGTGTATGCGCAGGTCTTCCCGAACTGGGGGTTTTATTCCTTACGACCCAAAAGTGGAGCGAACGTATCATAGACGAAAGAACTCCGCAAGGCGATTAGATTTCTCATATTCTTCCATCTCTCGTTAGTTTTCGAATCCTCTATACGAAACTGATTTAGAGGAAGGGGAATCACAGTCAGTGAGCAACGAGGTAGTCCATTCTGATTTTGAAGAAATGGCTCAAGAACGATCTCTTATGGACTAGTCTCAGCTTGGTCGGAATGAAATTCCGACAGGCCCGACCATGCCTACTCTAGAGACAACTAACTTTGAAATCAAGCCTGCACTGCTGAACATGATCGAGCGCAATCAATTTGGAGGAAATGCAACTGAAGATCCGAACTTGCATATCTCTAATTTCCTCCAATACTGTGGCACTATTTAGCATGCTGGAGTTGAGCCTGATCAGCTATGTGTTATGTTGTTCCCTTTCTCACTACGGGACAGAGCTGGATTATGGTTGAACAGTCTTGAACCTGCCTCTTATGCGACATGGGATGCACTCTCTCTAGCGTTCTTTAAGAAGTACTATCCACCAGAGAAGACTGCACAAATGAGGAGTCAAATCACTAACTTCAAGCARGATTTTGATGAGACTCTACATGAGGCATGRGAACGCTACAAGGAKCTACATCRTGTCTGCCCTCATCATGGGTTGGAAAAATAGCTCTTGGTTCAGACCTTCTATAACGGTTTGAACAGTGAATCTCGTATTATTCTCGATTCAACAACAAA
>SNQN01009924.1:3797-19915 GCA_008642245.1 Bassia scoparia
CAGAGAGATATAACCTGAACTAGAAGTAGAACCCTGTTGAATTTACATGCAGGTGTGACATGGCTATAATAGAATTAAACATTGTTCAAGTTCAAGTCGTAATGATGTTCACTCGTTTTCCAGCATTCTTATTTTGGTCGATGTTATGGTTAAATGAATTTTGGTTGAACTCTTCTTTTTTTAATAATTTTATGTAATTTTTTTCGTGACGGTAATGATTACCGCAATCTGGTGGCAATAGTAATAATTCCGAATTATTTGTTTTGGTGTAAAAAAAAAAGCATTAAAATAAGAAATACTCTCTTCCCATTAAGTGTCCGTTTTTATAGGTACACCCAAAATATACTCATCATCAGTTGCGATTAATTTCATTTGCAGTTCAAAATTTTAAAAACAGTTAATTTTCAAATGGTTTTGAATTCAAAATTGGTATACAATCCCTATCATGACATTAATACAATGACCATAAAATTTTTTGGTTAACTTCAAAAATTGACCAAATTTAGGACCTAATTCTAGATAGTTTCCCATAAAATCAATGCAGTCATCAAAATATATTTAAAAAAAAAACAATGGCAATAAACGCAATTTTGACCTGTAACCAATTGAAGTGATTTGACTAATAAATCAAAAGTAATTCTTTCCCATTCAATGAAACAAGGTAACACCAAAAACTATATCTTCCATCTAAATTAAATCGGTTAATTATTTATCAATTGGTTTTGTAATTTCAAGGTGTATAGAGATTCCTATTCCAATTGAACATTTTTCCAATGACTGCATAAATAGTTTGGTCCAACTCCAAAATTGACAAGATATGCACCTAGATTCAAAAAATTCCAATAAAAAATTAATGGCAGTAAAAGCAATTGGCTAAAACCAACTGATGAATTGAATAATAAACATAATGCCCTTAAAAAATTCCAGGTCAAATCATCAACAATTCTATGATTGGTGAACAATAGCATTTGACAAAAGTACATATAAAAAGTAATGAACAGTAACCAAATAAAATTTAAGTGGGTCTCAATCCTAAAGTCCTAAATTTTAGCTTGGAATTTAAGACAAGTTTAGACTTGGCTTAAGATTAAAGAAAAATTTTGCAAGTCTAAGACTCCCACTTATAACAATGTTTTTTTTAGTAATTGAGAAGAAATTGATCAAAATATCTCTTTAAGACAATGTTTTGACATAGCTCATTTATCGACACATTGACTAGGATGGTGAGATATTGTATTATGTAATATCCATTATCAGGTCATCACCATCAATATACGATACCTTGAAAAAAAGAGATATTTGCACATGTACAACTCAATTATGCGTGGATGTAAAAAGAAACAATGGAAGAAATATGAGTATTTGTTTTTGATGACTTGTATTAAACAAATAGTCACTACTTCAAAAAGACAAAGAACCGGTCAAAAGGCAAGAGACCGCAAATCAATCGGTCTCTAGGTGATGGGTCTCTTAGGGTAAGAGATCGATTTTATTTTTGCGGTCGTCTTATAGCTGAGCAAAGAGACCGTCGCTTGAAAAACCGGTCTCTTTAGTTAGAGGGAATAAGAGACCCGATCTGACTAATAACCGTCTCTTATATGATATTTTGATTATTTATTACAATCAAAGAGACCGGTTTTGATGGACAAAGGTCTCATTTGATTATTTATTAATTAAAAAAAAGTACAACGCATGGTGGGCAGGTCCCACCTACTGATTTCACAGAAGATAATAATGACGCAAGCCAATACAATTCCTCCATCCATTTCTAACAAAGCAATACATAAGGAAGTATATAATTCCATAATAATACATATTACTTTAAAATTGTTAGAAAAATATATAACATCTCTTCTGAGCTGCGCACCACTGACTGCCCACCGCGCCGCCAATGATCCCCTCTCCATGACCTGCCCGCTCTCAAGTGCACAAATGAAAAAAAAAACAGAATTAGAAACACAAAAACAAGTCTAAAAATAAAAATAAACTCAAAATATCACTCAAATATTGTATGTTTTTTCAAAAGAAGATAATTTTTCATTGAATACAGATTCATCTCTTCAAAGCAATACACATAATCTCAAAACACAAAACACGAAAATCAAACCAAAGCAATTCGCAAATAAAATCGAAAAATCGGAAAAATCTAGTCTAATGAACCTAAATTATAAGTATACATCATTGTCAACCACTTTTTTTTCTTCTAATGGCAAGTAAATTTTATATCAAAATTCCCAAGCAAAATTCAAAAAATCAGCCTTGAAATAAACAATAGTTGAACAAGACTAGCATATATACAGAATAGAAAACCCCAAAATTCTTCAATAATTTGGAAATAAACAAGCTGAAAAATCGAAACCCCAGAAAAAAATGAATGTAAAACATTAAAAATAAAGATAGGAAGACCGTGATTATAAAAAGCATGACAATGCGTGCTTGACATCTGAGCAATGAAAACCCAAATCTAACATTCAAAATCGATTATCGAAAACCAAAATATTCGAAAAACATAAAATAAACTAAGAATCAAAAAAATATCGAAAATCCTAGATCTAAACATCAAGGTAAGAAACAAAAGTAAGAACACAAATCAAAAATCGAAAACGAAAAATTGTGAAAAGAAAAAGTGATCAAAACGCGAAAACATAAAAAAGGGGGTAATTGAATTGACAAACAAATCGAAGTTCAAAAATAAAATCTATAAATAAATTAATAAAAATGAAATTCGAAAACAATTTACGAATGAGAAGAAAAAAACCCAGGAAATTCGCATAACATCATAATGAGGAAACAAAAATTCAAACAAATAAATAAAAACTAAGCCTGATGATCGCCAAAGATCAATTAACAATTCTGAAAAAGATAGCTAGAATTTGTGTCGAGTGTGCTGGGGATTGACGATAATTTAGACCAGAAAATCAAGTTTAGAAATTGAAAGGCAAGACGAGTTGCGAAATGAAGAGAGAGATTGGAAAAAAGAAGGAGAACAGATTGATGATGATGAAGGGAATGAGCAAGATGAAGGGAGGGTGGTAGAAGAGGCGATAATGGCAAATAGTGGCTGAGGGAAAATAATAAGCAAAGCAAGGGACCAATTATATGATGTAGTCATGGTAGGTGAGGGTGTGTAGTCGAGATATTAATAAAAACATTACTAAGTTATCAAATATCAACCTACAAAAATGATACGGAAGTCTAGGATGGAATGGGGTACAAAATAAAGTAATAATAAATAACTTATATTAAAGAGACCGTTTGTTTAATAACCGTTCTCTTTCTGAAATAAGAGATGCGATCAAAATAACCGTCTTTTAGACAAGTCAAGAGACCGGCTTTTTCATGAATATCCGGCTCTTAACTTAAGAGTACGGTTTTCATACAACACCGCTCTTAAAAATGGTGCCTCATCCAATTTTTGTATAAGTGAGTTTGAGGTAACAATTTAAAACTTTCTTCCAATAAAACGAAAAAAAGAGAAAAGTAAGAAAGTCACAAACTAAAATTCCTAAATTAATTAATATCATTTCCTTGAAAAACCAAAATATTTCTATTATATATCATGCCCAAAAATGTCAACGTTCGAGCATTCTTTCTCCTAAAATAAGGCAACCCTACCAAATATCATGGAACTGGTAAGTGTATATTAAAATGACGACATTTTGGTTCAAAATCTCTATTATATATAGCCAAGGGGGAATATGTGTCCCCCCTATAAAGTACAATATTACCCTAATAATAATTATAATTATCCCATTAACATCCTTTAAAAAATGTTGTTATGTAACATCCTAACGAATATGGTCATTACCATATGTGGCTACCAAAAAAAGAAGAAAACATAACACAGATATCTTTGCACTTGGTGTAAACAAATTTTAAAAAAATATAAATCATCTGAAAGAAGTTCATTTTTCCTGCAACTTGATAACGATGGTATAGTCCAACTGTCACATATACATAATAGTTACGAAGCGAAAGGTCAAAAATGTTATTCATTGACCTAAAAAAAGATTAAAAAATGAATATCACTACAATTTATAACGCCTTCGGATTGACTGTATCATGACATAGCCTTGACCTTTTCCAAAAGGCATGACCCTCCCGTAACGTTGTCCGTTGTCACATGTTAACAACCATGGCACGCTTGACACTAGCAAACCTTCATTCCATTGCTGACCGTAGACCGTCACATTCTTAAACTCTATACGAATTAGAACAGGAGGAATTATCTTGGTAGCGTGTGTACGCTGTAATTCTTATGCCCACTTTGCAATTGTTGATCATACAATATTTGAAATCGGGGAACTAAGAACATTCTCTGATGGCCTTTCCCCAGGCCGTAGATACTTGAGGAATTCGAAGACATCCACAGAACAAAGATTTGAGAAAACATTGCGCATAGAAACATCCCGAAAGTGTTGAAAACCATCTGTTGTCTTGAAAGCCTTGTTATCTCCGCGTGAAGTAGAAAACATGCTTTTTGTTGAGGGCATTTTCCCAAAAGATGTAATTACTACGACAGTTTTGCGTCCTCAATGACAAAGTGTGGGTAAATCAATCTTGGGTATGTTTCCTTTGAAGATGATGAGTTTGGACAAATACCCGCATATGATGAATCTAGTCTATACATCCGAAAAGGGTATTCACATTGGGAAATACAAACTGTGTCGGGCATTGTGTGTGTGGTGTGTGTTTGTGTGTGTGTGTGTGTTGTGTTGTGTGTGGTCACATAATATATGTATATATATAATAATATATATTATATAATATATATTATATATATATATATATACCTCATAACCCTATATATATATATATATATATATATATTATATATATATATAATATATATATATAATATATATTATTAAGTATATATATAATTATATATAAATGAAAGAGAAAGGCTGTAAGGAAAAAAAATAACTCCCGAAATAATGTATATATGCCTAATAACCAAGATATCGTAGACAGAGCCATACTAAGTTTCAAAGTAACTCACTCATATAAGGCGGTTATGTTTAATTTGTTATTGGAGAATAAACGTTTCCCACAAAATAAATATAGCAAGACATACAAGTAGATTTTTTAAAGCCAGATTAAGTGACAAGTCAAAAACAAATGTGAACGATTCTAATATATAGAATACCGCCAAAAATACCAAAGTAGAATTTTGTTTTAAAAAATTTCGATTTTTTCAAGCTCCTGTTTTAGTTTTAAAGATTTAAAGTAATATGTTCCAACAATAAATTCCTGAACTATATAGTGTTCTATTGTTTCAATTTCCCAATTTATTTTTATTTTAAATAATTTTGGGAGGGAATAACTTGTGGGTGTTGTTTAGAGAGAGAAGTGAGAAACAGAGAGAAATTGCCCCAACATGTTACAAGTGGTAATAACGCAAAAGAATTATGGAGTTTCATAAAAAGATCTAGAATATACTCATGTAAGGAGTTGTTAATCCTGTGTATGGTTCGAAAATCTTTTCCATATAATAAATAATCTGCAAATTAAACACCACAATGACGATTCTATTACAAAATTGGCACAACGCCAACTATTTAAACAGAAAAAGCCATTTTGCCCGACAATGCATCACTCTTGTTTCTTTAAGAACGTTTAATGGCAAATACGTACGACCAACGTCTCTACCCTTATAAGAAATACCGAATCAGTCACCTGCAACAAGACCACCGTTCAACAAGATTAACCCCTCTTCTGTTTAGAGGAAGAGGCGAATGGGAAGTGGAAGGTAATCAGATGTTCTCAAGAAACCAAAAAATAAAGAATATTTCCCTTCCATGGCTAGAAAGTGCCGCCTTTAGTGTAGCCCAGTTGACATCGAGTTTAATGTCTCTCAATGATCTTTCAAGATTGTCTATGAAGACAGAGTTTCAGTAAATGCAAGTGTTGTACAGCCCCATGGGGGAGACAAATAGTTTCAAACTAGCAGGCTTAATTATAAACAATGGTTCGCCAACTGCGAAAGGAGATAGCAATGTTCATTAACGCCTCGATGTACCGCAATCAAGTTTCTCTACCCCTGTTAAATAGTTTTCATATGCGAGTTGCCAACTTTGGAAAAAAACGCATAGAGAGGAACCCTCCATGGTGTGGATGTGTAGAATAATCCAATTCGGAAACTGATTAAACGGAGAGCATTGCAACCCTTTTGGCGAAGGCGGAAGGATTATTATGACACTACTCTTCGCAAAATCCACATAAATTTTAATCGCGTGTCCCATTTTACATAAGATAAAATGATATTGGATTGTTTTGTTTTACTGTTTGGTGAGGCAAGCAGTTGTATAAATTCATATTGGATTCAGTAGGTAATGGTAATGAGCTAATAAATAAGAAGTTGGTTATTTTCCTCTTAACTGTATAATAAATTCGTGTCCACAGGATGTCATTTGAATTATATGTTTAAGGGTCAATGTTAAATATGTTATCTTTATGGATGCTTAACCTTTGTTTAATATTTGTCTATTGAGTTCACCTTTGTCTCTGAAATTTTGATGAATGTCTTCATATATTTAATACTCTTAGTTCGTTTGACCTTGTCAAAAATCTTAGTGTTCCTTCTAGTTAGCGAATACAGATCTCAATTGTAGACGGAAAACGATCTTGCCAAAGAAGATTTTTCATGTATTTGAAAATCTTTCGTTCATTTATTTGTTAAATTAAATCTTTACATTTTTGCTTTGGCTCATTGCCACTACTCATATTCCATAGGTTGTTTGCATAATCCCATCTGATTCACCACACACCCTGCATTTGTACTTTAATTGCGTCCGTACAATGTTTTGTTGATTATTGAGAAAAATTTGTCAGTTTTGTTAGACAATGTTTTGATCATACATATTTACGAGCAACTTACTAATTGTTAGATGATTTAATATGTCAATATCCATTAATCCATGGTCTCACCATCATTTGTACCCTTAAACAAAACAGGATATTCTCACATTATGTACGTCTCAATTATGCGGTGGGTGTTTAAACAGAAAGATGGAAGGAAAATACGGATATTGTTTATGATTTTAATGCAATAGTTTAGGTAACAATGCAAAAATTTTCTCCAAAATACGGTCAATAAAGGATAAGGCAGTAGTCAAAACCTCAACTTCTGAATTGATTAAATATATTTCCATCAAACAAAAAATTCTGTTTTTATATATTATTATTATAATATATTATATATATATATAATATATAGTATTATATATTATATATATATATATATATACTAATATCACTATAATATAGTATTATCTATATTATATCTAAATATTTTTTTTTGGTTTCACGATTTCACTATTTTATTGGTTTTTTTTATTGTTTTTTTAATGGCGGTTACAAAATTTTTGAAAACCAATAGTTAAAATGATAAGAAAGCAAGCTAAGAAAAATCTATTTTTTCCCATTATTCCTTTTATAAGGCATCGGTTTAAATTTTCAATTGTTTATTGAATTTCAACATTGTATACAAATCCCTATTCCTGAACATTAATATAATGACCATAAAAAAGTTTGGTTATTTCAAAGTTGGACCGAAATTAAGGACCTAAGTCTAATACAGTTCCCATAAAAAAGGATATTCCATTTATTTTTTGCCTGTCCAATTCATATCCATCCTTTTTTTAATATATCCAAATTGATACCACTAAGATTAAGACAAATAATATAATAGTACATGTAATTATTTCCTGTTACTACTGTTAGTGTTGGGACTGTGGTTACTTTGGGGGGGGGGGGGGGGGGGGGGGTTTAACTAACTTCAATGTTCCTTAATCCTTTAAATGCACTTCTTGCCCTCACTCTGTTCTCCTTTCTACTCGTTTTTTTTGTTTTTGTTTCTTCGTCTGTTGTAAGCTCCTCATACGCCTGCTTGCTTCCTCTTCTTCTTCTTTGGATTATTTCTCTGAAGCTTAACAATGTGCGGCTCGAACCTGAAACACGTCGCTTTGAATTTTTCTGGCAGGGGCCTCGATTTCTTTGGGTAATTTTTGCAAAATTGTTGCTTGGCCTGATTGCCTCCAACGAAGCTTATGAAGATATGAATTCTTCTGAGTCTGATTTGAATAACTCCCGACCACTTTACAAATGCAAGGTTTGGCATAACATTGGGTCGAAAGAAGGAGATACATTGCGGCGATGGCAATAGTGAATGGAATCGTAACGGTCACGATCTGAGAGATATTGATTGTAAGTTAGTCGTTGAAGGAGCATTTTGAGTAGTTGCTGAAGATTTTTTGTTATTGTTCACCTGTTCATTATCTTCTAACATTCAAGTGATGCTCAATTAGTATGTTTAGATGTTGTACTGGAATTACTCTATGTAAGTTTGGTTGTTCATTCAAATAAAGCTGGTTTAGTAATCTGGGAAATAACCATGCAACAATAGCGACTAAAGCAGCAGGACAACAGAGGACAATGATGGGTGATAGCACGAATGAAATTGAATGAATAGTGGGTGGAGCGAGTTGAAAGGTTAATAAATTACTAATTACTTTACTACTTCAACATACCCATTAACCACATAACAGCAGTTAACGGGGGGAATTATTAAGCGCGGATGTTTTAATTGTCATATTTCTTAATGGTATAACTTGATTTATAAAAAAGGATGGATAATTGGACTAAGCAAAAATAGGGTGGTAACGAAATGACCGTAAAAAGTTTGGGTTACTTCAAATTGGACCTAAATTTAGGAATAATTCTAATAATTCCCATAAAAAATCTCAATGGCAGTACCCATAAAAATAAACATATAAAAAACTAATGGCATATAGGCAATTGACTAAAACCATTGAGTGATTGACTAATAAAGCAAATAATTCTTTCACATTCAATCAGAATCTAGGCAAACCACCAAAACTATATCTTCCCATTCTAAATATTAATCCGGTTATTTTCGAATTTGGTTTGAATTTCATAGGTGTATTAGAGATCCCATATTCCATTGAACATTATTCACCACATGATCTAAAATAAGTTTGAGTCAACTCTAAAATTAATCAAACTATTAGCACCTAATTCAAAATTCCCATAAAAATTAAATGCACAGTCAAAGCAATTGCTAAAGCAATTGAGTGAAATGAGTAATTAAAACATATTCTCATAAAATAATCATGGTCAAATCATCAACAAGTTTTGTGATCATGAAACAATAGCATTGAAAAGGTACATCATAAAATTTAATGAAGTAGAAACAACTAAAATTTAAGTGGGTTCAATCTAAAATCTAAAGTTTGAGTCTTGGAATCTTCAGAGACTCAACATATGACTTGTAGTTTAAAACAAATTTTGGCAAGTCTACTACTCAACTTTAATGCTCCGTAAAATGTTATTGTTATATTGGAATAAATTTGTCAGTTTTGTATACACACAATTTTGACATACGCATTTTATTCGACATATTTACTAATGTGAGATGATTATTTATGAATATCCATATTGTCATGGCATCACCCATGCATTGGATACCTTAACAAAACAGAGAATTTGCACATAGTACTTCTAATTATTGCGTGGTCGGTTTAAAAAAAAAAATGGAAGTTTATATTTTATTTGCAAAATGTTTACTCCGTAGGTAACCACTTGCAATATATTTAGGTAATTCAAAATCTTTCTCCAAAAAAACGAAAAAAGGAAAAAGGCTAGTAAGTCGAAAACTTTCAACTTCCAAATTGATTGTTATATATTCCTTCAGGACATTTTTCTTCGTCATGTTCCCTTGTTCCATGTATTCAAATCCCATAGTATATCATTCAAAAGTTCATAATAACTAATACTTAATACAAGGCAGGAATATCGTCATATGACCAAGGATGTTTTTCTCCGTCAGTTCCCTTGTTCTCTGTATTCATAACCCATGCCTCAGATTTCTTCCCTCCATTATAAATGGTGTCATAAGCAATCCAACATCTAAACTTCTCAATTTCGGAACCAACCTCAAATTCTGCAAGATGTCTCATAATGCTCCAAATTCTCCAATACTTGCAAGTTAGTTTTACCCGATCATTATCGTTCACACTAAGCTCGGGGAAGACATGGTAGATAAGAATATTAGGATTTGAACAAAAAGCCGGAGTAGATTCAAAAGAAGACAGATCTGAAAATTCATGACAAGTAAAAAAATAAACATAAATAATTATAATTATAATTCGAGAATAAAAGAATAAAATTGAATTGCATAATAATTAACTACCTTTGGGAAGAGTGACAATAGTCTTCTTCTTTGACGAACTATCTAAAGCCATAATAGTGAAATCGACTAAACGGAAGGCTTTTGCTTGAACTAGAAAACCATAATTAGAGGAAACATATTAATGAAATACATAATTGACTGATAACGATTCGATTTTATCCGTAACTAGGGAGCAGATTTACCAAACATTGCGGTGGACACATTAAACCACGCACATTAAACCACATTAGCAAAATCACTACTGAATTGAGGTAATGAACAATTTGTTGTGAGGCTAATCCAAAAGAATGTAAATATAACACATGCTAGAGGCACTTTGAACAGAGCATCGCAAATATATAATGTCCAAAATGTTTCGGGAATGAGATATACATCGACGAGCTAGCTACGATAGTTATATAATAATCATAACCTAAGTTCCTTAACCGAGTGTGCCATCCAGAACAATTAGTCATAGGCTCATAGCATAACAACATAACAACAGGTTCACACAAGTGTTCAAACAACTTAAACTCTGCTTCATTCACTCCGACGGTTCATGACTGAGGCTTGAACAAGGTAAAAGCACACATGAATTTTCTATTATTTTTATTAGAGGGTTTATAATAACTAGCTAAACATATGCAAACAAATGAGTGTCGATGCGTAGTGTTACTCTATAATCAATTATTCCAATAATCCCAAACTTTGACAGCAAACTAAAACAGACAATTTAAACATTTTTGTTTTGTCGCTTACTAAGATAAAAAAGGACAATATAACAAGGTATATAACTAGTAATGGCCAACTTTCAATTTTAGGGTTTCCGAAAAACAAAAAATCTCAAAATTAATGGAAATTACTTTCAATGGGATTAACATATGAGTGTAGATGCACAGTTGAATTCAAATAAACTACAATTGTTAGTTCAAATAATCTAACAACAAATGAATTCAACAAAATTCGCAACAAACAAGTTAAATAGCGAGAGAAATTTGGCGAAAAATGTAAACTCGCCTTTGTTGAAGACGGATGAAGAGTGAAGAGCAATGACCAAGAAGAACAACGAGTTAACAAGAACAACGAAAAGAAGTTGGAAGCATTTTCTTTTGTAATTTTGAAATGGAGAGACTTTTTTTTCTTTAGTTTTGCATGCAATTAACAAGAACAATGAATGACGAAATTTGTTTAATTTTAGTTTTTGGGAAGAAATGAAGGACGGTTGTTGTGGGAGTAAATGGAGTAATACAGTGGTAATGATGGTAGTTTTTTGGGATTAGGGAAACTTTCACGGTTTCCATATTTTTTTGGTTTTTATTTTTTGTTTTTGGTTTTTTAAATTCGGTTACAAATTTTGAAAACATAAATTAAATTGAAAAATATAGAAAGCAACTAAGAAAAATTAATTCTTTCCCTATTTAGCCATTTTTTAAGGCAACCCCAATACTATTACTAAGGTCTGTCTCTTATACACATCTAGATGTGTATAAGAGACAGATATATATATATATATATATATATATATATATATATATATATATATATATATATATATATATATATATATATATATATATATATATAATATATATATATATATATATATATATATATATATAAAGTCTGGTTGGAAGTTTTTGGAACAAATATGTCATGTCCAAAATGCTTCGGGTCCAAATCTTCAATTCCACGCTTTTTGTCCCATTTCATGCACCATTGTTCTGATTGGTTCATACTCTTTTAAATATGAACTAGAACAGGCCGATGCAAATGCACCGGTTTATTATAAAGTGTGTAGATGCACCTTTGCACAACGTAACTGTCACTATAGCTTATAAATATTTGATATATTAAATAATTTTGTACATGTGACTATTTAATAACTAAATCTATAATATATGTTCCTCATTTTTTTTCAAATGTATCATATGTTATATATCATACACGAGCATGGGTACAATCTAAAATTTGAAGCGTGAGAATGCAACAGTAAAACATACTTATCATATTATTAATGTATACGAACTGTAATAACAAAGAGATTTTTTGGCTCACCCTAAAATTTGAAGCGTGAACATGCAAATGTAAAACATATGTAACATAGTATTAGGTGTGTATGAACAATTTGACTGATTTTTTCTGTTCATATAAAGGTGTAAATTTAAGTAAAAATCTGTTAATACCTTTTTTGACATGAAGCCTGCTTTTGGGAATTAAAGGCACCACATTAAAAGTGAATCTCTATTATAATATAGATAACCTTTATTTAATTTTTAATAACAAAAAAAGCCAAATAAACAGTTGAATGATAGAATATATATTTTTTTGGAGGGATATGAGTTAAAAAACATAAAAAATTAACTATATTTTTGGAGGAAAATAAACATAATCATAGTGAAAGATCATATTTTGATATTTATTTCCCACTTTCCTTATGTTATTCTGACAAGAATATTATTAAGGTTGCTTAATAATAGGAAATATTGAATGAAGAAGATATGGAGTAGATCGTGGAAGTTAAAGGAGATTTGTCACTAGCCAATGAAAACTTAAGTTTAATTTGTTTGTTTTTTTTTGTTATAGTCACGTAGGATATATCCACGTAGCAATGACAAAAAGATTTTGGGGTTAACACTACTACAAAAATTGGATAAAACATCATATTTAAGACAACGATGTTGTATGAAAACCGGTCTCTTAAATTAAGAGATCGGATATTCAGGAAAACCGATCTCTTAGATCTGTCTAAAAGACCGGTTATTAATCACACATCTCTTAGGTTGTGGTCCTTTTGTTATATGGGCCCACAAATTCAACAAAGAAATCGGTTTTAAGGTAAAATCGGTCTCTTTGATTTGTTATATTTTTTAAAAAACACTCTTAGTCTAGCTGGTTTTAAACATTGGATTCTTTTTAAGTTAATACTCCGTCTGTCTTTTTTACTTGCTACATTTACTTTTACACATTTTTCGAGATGTATTTTTAAATAAAAATATCTTGAGCTATAAATATGAAAAAATTATAAAAATTATATATTTGGAAAATACAAATCAAGACGGATCAAACAAGATCACTCATGACTATGTTTTTTTCCCAAGTATACAAAATTAAATGGAGTCAAAGTATAAACATGAATAGTTGTAAAAGTCAAAATGTAGCAACTAATTAAAGACGGGGGAGTAATAAACAACTTTCATGCTCATTATTTCACCCTTCTCCCTCCTCTCTCCTCATTATTTCACCCTTGTCCCTCCTCTTTCCTCTTTCATCTCACGACCCAATTTCACTTTCTTCTTCTCCTTTATCTCTTCTCTCTCATTTCATTAGTAAGTTTCTAGGTTATTCGTTTTTTTGGTTTTTGTTTTGATTTTTTAGTTTGTTTGTTGAAATTTTCGATTTTGTATTTGTAGATCTAGGTTATTAGTTTTTGGTTTTCGTTTTTTATTTTGATTCAAGTATTTTTCGATTTTATTTTTTTGCTTTTCGATTTTGATTTTCAATTTTGGGGTTAGTTCTTTTTTTTCATGTTTTTTCGCTGGCGATAATGGTTGGAGTCCGGCGACTACCCCCGCATCGCCGCTTCAATGTCGTCGTCATTGTCGTCCGCGACTTCGGTACAACAACAACAACAACATTTTCGTCATTGTCCGTCATCGTCATTCAATTCAAACAATAGTAAAAGCAGGTTAGGGTTTAATAATTAATTAGTTGTTGTGGTTGAATATGTGATTTTTTGGGTTTTTTTGGGTTGTGGATTTTTGCTTTTTCACATAATTTTGGATTTTATAGATTGGTTTTAGATCGATTTTCGTTTTTTTGGGTTTTATTTTTTCAGAGTTTTTTCGTTTTCCAGATCATTTTCACTTGTCCATTTTTGTTTTTTTGGGTTTTATTTTGTTTATTTGGTCCAATTTTGTTTTTTGGGTACCGTCTTCCATCTTTTTCTAGGTTACTAGTGTCCCCCGGCACGCGCACGCGCGCCGTGGTCCACTTTGATTTGTGATTATAATGTAAGTAAATGTGTTCGTTTTTTTCCAAAATACACATCATCTTGATTGCAAGTAGTTGAATTATTAAGTTTCTATCCACTATTAATAAATATAAATCTTTAACTTGTTTTTTCATATAATTATATTAACGTATTACAAAAGTGGAACATGGTTAGTAATAGCGCTAAAGCATGCATGTGAGATCTTTTCATGTTCAAATACAACGAAGAGCAAATAATATAAGTAGATAATTCTAAGAATTTCGATGACATTAGTAACAATCTGAAGTTTATTTCGAGTTTGATTAATGAATAATATGGAACTTGTAGACATGGAGATCAATATAGTATATTATGATTTTCTACATGATTTCATCATTTTCCTTGCATTTTACGGAGACATGCAATCGAAACAATGTTCACATCATATATGTTATATTATAACAGTAAAGCAAATAAATGCAGACGAAACAATGATTAAATCTCTTATTTAAAAAAAAATAAAATTGAYCATTTGACTWTTTTTTTTTTGCCTACAATTTTTTGCCTTAGCCTTGAGTCACTCATATGATTCTTGATCTTTAAATCAAGAACATCATAAAAATGTGGTTTGCAAATTCTCAACATAACAAGTAATAAAAAAATTATATTCAATTAATAACTTAGAATGAAATAAATATATATATACTTTTGTAACATACTTGTATAAAGTTTCATTCAAAATTTGGCTCTTCTTGTATAATACAGTCCTACTTCGTTTATACAAGTCACCAACATCAACTAAGCATATACAATTTAACAAATTATACACATGACATGTGCATAAAGTTGGAAAAAACTCCAATCCATATCAGCAATATGCAACTTCTGCATATCAATCAAAACTTGCAATAATGCCTCTAGAAGTCCTTATTGGCTTAWTGAGATGCAGACCTGCATATCATTAACCAGTAATTCTTATCAAGGTCSTTGAGTTCACCCTGCTGCTGCGGTTTTGGCTGCTTCCCTGCACGCCCAAGACCCGAGTTCCTCAGTTCTGTTGCAATGACCCCGGACCCGAGGCAGACAATTACTACGTTCTAAATAGTAGTCTGCAAAATGAAGTGTTCATCAATACTTYAGGAAAAATATGAGTCAATGCTGAAACAAACTAAATTATGCTCCGTGAAAAGTGACGTAGATATAGTTGGAAAATGAGATATTTCTCTGCTGAAAGAAACAAAATTATTTGCTTAAAAATCAGGTTAATTCATGATTTCAACAAAGAATCATCTAATATTTAGGCGAGTTTAAAGTCAAGTAGTATCTAAATCATACAAGTAGATCAATCGTATTAATACCCTCATTGAACCCAAAAACATATGTATTAGTGAGAATGGGAATACTTGTTTAAGAATCCAAAAACAATCAATCAATGAGAATAGGATATGAAGAGTTTGATATACCTTTCTCGAGGTGCAAACATGAACTCTGGAAGAGAACTCCATCCAGAAGATAAACCTCTCTCATTTCGGTAGGCTTCTCGAGCTTAGCTGCTCATAGCAGCCAAATGCAACATCATGAGCTCAATAAAATCAGAATCATCAGCCCAATGATATCCCTGAAAGAGCACATTCACATCAATTACATAACATGAGAATAACAATACCCAAAGGCTAACATCAATGACATGCATGTATATTAGAGCAAATTACTCGCTTACGCAATATCAACAATTCAATACTATGAGAAGGGTGGACATAAGTAGTTCTATTAGTCGAAACACGCTGAAGTAAAATTAGTAAATCACACATCAAATGATAAAGCACCAACCACAAGAAGCTAGAAAATACCCAAAGCCATGCATGTCTCCTGTGAATTTGTTTCCTAATTTTTCTAATTGGTAGACTCATTTCCTACTCAAATTTTGTGCTTGTTATCCAAATTTGACAGTGTTCT
>SNQN01009925.1:0-23610 GCA_008642245.1 Bassia scoparia
GATGTGTTTGTAAAATATGTAGGATATTATTATATCTTTTAATTCGTTTTCTGCTAAACCTTTTAATCCCATATTATATTTCCTCTATTTGTCAATACTAACGTTTTCTTTGTCTTAATTTAGCAATTCAATCAAAGACATCGCTTTAGTTTTAACAATTGCCTGTATTTGCAGAGACAAAAGAGAGAAGAATACATATATTATATATTATGATTACTAACCATTGTCTTCAGTTTTATGCACAGATCGTATCACACTTGTATATATTGCTTAAACCAAGACCGAAATAGCCGTACACATTAAAGTCAGAAAATCATGCACGACCGGTTTTCTAAGCACTTGTTAATTATGACTAACAATAAAGCGATCGCCTTTCCATTGTAGAAGTCTTCTTTTTACATAATAGTAACTCACTTAGTAATCTTTAGGGCTAGTGCGCTAATAAGGGTTACGAATATGTAAGTTGTGTGGCAATCCAATTAAATCGTGCTTAAGGTTAAATGAGACCGAGTAGAGCGCTACATCGGGCGTGAGTGACTGATTCATCCGGACCATGCCCCGAACCCACGACTGTTACTGATTGGACGTGGGCCATTGTTGGCACCAACGTTTCGGGCGTGTGAATAACCTTTTAGGCACAGAGGTGGCGACTCCCCTACTCAACAACACTACCCCAACGCACTCACGTCGCGGGTTCCGTGGCTCAGCCGACGCACAACACCTCGATGTAGTACCAACCGCGTGCGCCCGCTATACGCAGGGCGCGGCCCACGTCCTAGCAATTTGGCGACTTCACTGGGATAAACCGTTAGAAGTGTACGACTTGAAAAGCTCCGTATTCATCATCACGTTATTGGATTTTCATTTTGCATTGACCTTTCGAATAAGGTCGCGCCTTAGGGCTTCCTTGGTCTCCTATGGGCATGTTCTATGCTGAGACTAACCATAAGTGGATACTACCTTGGTTGCATGTGTTAATTGATCGCATGCTAAGGCAAGTCCTATCCCGCCCATGCCGTGTTCACGTGTACTAATGCGTGTGCACATAAGGGGTATCTTGGCCATACATCGCTAATTGGAAGTGGTGAAACTGGACCTAAGGGCTCTGCCCTTAGGCCGTGGTACACCTCTGACTTAACCAGACCGACCATAGTTTGAACTTGTCATCATAGTGTCTTGTAAAGTGTTGTATTGGGTCCTAGCCATTGTACAGTTCTAGACCTTAACACACACTTCATATAGTCCCATAGTCATTTTTAGTTCACATCATGCATTCAAGCCCATAAGTAACTTTAGTTGGCCTCTACCTGTAGTCTATGTCCTACAAACTTTCGACCTATTCCACACAGAACTTTACCCTAGGTCTTGACCCTTGACCATAGGTCGACATTAGACTCTGAACCTTAGGTCTGGACCTTGACCACTAGGGTAGCACAAACTTTGACCTTAGACGTTGACCTTAGACGTCACGATTTAGGATTGACCTTACCACTCACAACATAGCTCGACCTCTGGCGTACCCTAACCTCGTTTAGCACATGCATATCAAACATCCCATGTCGTTTGGTGCCCTTTCAAAAAAAAAAACAATAAAAAAATCAAAAAAATTCAAAAAAAAAAACAGCAAAAAAATTCCAAAAAAAAACGAAAAGGCACTTGCATTCATACATTCCCTTCTAGGAAATGACCATGAATTAGGGACAGCAATAGTTGCATCTGCATTCAGTATTCAATAATGGACCAAGGAAGTGCACTAAGGTTTATTTCGTTTTGAAACAGGTGAATCGTCTCCAAGCCCTTGCTCGTCCCAAAGAGTTTGAGCCTCAGGCCCAATCCAAACCTAACCTTCCTCCAACCTTCATTAACCCATCAGCCCTAAACCACAAAAATGCCTCCCCAACAAAAAGCTCCCAAAAGCTTCCGACATGTTCAACAGCTTGAAGCTAAGATCAAGTTTTACCTCGAGCACTTCTTGGACCAGCTGTTTGAAAGGCAACCAAAAAAAGCCATCGACCCCACCTTTACGCAAAGACCAACCTCCTCTTGACCCCAACTTTGCAACCAAACTGCCAAAGATTTCTCAGCCGAAGAATACCTAAGTTCAAGCCAAACTGATGACCTCGATTTCATGTCAAGGGTTTAAGACCACCATTGGCTTAAAAGGAATTGACTCGCCTGTTCCAATGGTCTTTCCCCTTTCCTTGGAACCGATGTCAGAAGTGTTCTTTTCACTTCCCTGAGAAAGAAAACGGCCCACTTGGGAAGACATCATCAATGCATTCATTAGCAGATACAGGGAAACTCAACCCAAACGTCCTCCGAGAGCTTGAAATCCTTAACCAGGGGAAAACGAGGGTTCCTACCTATATGACTAGAATGGAGAGGACGTTGCTGCCCCCTAGTCTCCGCTCCTACTGAAGAAAATGGTCAAACTTCATTTCTAGCCTCCACCGGAATACAAAGATGCATCTCAAAGTATCGAGCCTTACCACTCGCAAAGGTCTACGACATTAGAGTGGACATAGAGAATGATGTTCTTCAATTCACATTGAGGTCAGTTGGGATCTTAGCTTAGGATCGGTCGGAGAGTCCCTTGTCCCTAGACTATGTATCATTTCTTTTTTCCATTTCGGGTCTTATGTCATTATTAGGATCAATGCTGCAATTAGCCGCAGTAGATAAATTCTTTTATGTAATAAAAGTTTCCTTTTTCTCAATCTCTTAGCCTCATATAGCCTTCATCAAATCAAATCCTTGCAAACCTTGAGCCAAAACACTATCATTCGCCTATCTTTCTTTCATCACCCACATCTACGTTAACCCTTACCAAACGTGCGTAGAAAGAACATGTGCAAAGAAGAAAAAAAAGAGAATTAAAAAATGGGCAAAAGGCCCAAAAAAATCAAAGTTCAATGCCAGGTCACGCAAGCAAGATCAATAGTCAAAATCCAATGCAATCCAAAGTTCAAAGCCCCAATTTCAAACCAAAAAGCCAAAGTCTAAAAAGCACACTGCGCACCGTGGGTCACTTTCATGATCATCGAGCCTCTTTCTCAACCCTCAAACCACAGCCTCACATTTACAACCACAAAACCCTTCTCACCACGATGCATTGTCCAATCATCAAACAAGAACTACGACGGCTCTGATTCAAAAGAACTAGAAGCCTCTCCTCGAGTCCGGACCAATAATCAATAACATTTTCTGAGTCCATTCTCTCATATGTGATTTCTTAAGGCTTAGAAGGCACAAATTCCTAGTGTGCACGCCGACATAGACTCGAGCTTGAACCAACATCATGTACCAACCAACATTCAGTTCCTCATTTACTTACCCTTAGTCACAAATTTTAAGCCTTGTCTTGTCTTGAACCTTAGCCCATTCTTCATACACCTTAAAAGGGGCTCTCATCAACTCTTCCTTAGGCTATCTCTCTGTAGCAAGTCATCAGCATCCTCCTTAAAGCATCACATTGCAGCATTTTCTCCAGGTTCTCTCCTCATGCGACTTTCCAGCCTAGTTATCATTCGGCAAAATCAAAAAATCACATCCCTCATTCTTACCGATTACCACCACAAAATTCCACTAGCCTTACCTTACTTCATCAACTATTTGCCTAACCTCGAAAAGCTCATCAAGCTGGGGCTCACCCACTAACCAACCATTCAACACCACCAAATTAAGCCCAATTCCCAACACCCAAAACCCCATTGGGTTGGGGGCTTACTTGCAATCACAAGCATCGCCTTGGCCGAATGGGGGGGCTTGAAACGGCTTCCATCCCGCCAATCCAAAAGCATCTTACCATTAGTCATTCCTGTGTCATTTCATGCATTAGATCTAAAAAATAGACTCTGCATTACACATATAGCATTGCAAACACTTCATAAGCATCATTGCGCAGTTGAAATTTACATACATTCACATTGCATATGCATCCGTGCACAAACACATTACATTGCACATGGCACATTGAACCAACCTCCACACAATGGCTAGGGCCCATCTTACAGCCAGAACGTCCTAAATCGAAATACTTTTGACTTTCGTCTTCAGCGTCGTCTCTTCCAACTGCAGTGCAAAGTGGGGGCTTCTCACAGCAACAGCTCCTTTACACACTTCGATTGAATTTTCTCCCGCACCAGGAAAGTTCCAATTCATGCTCACTTCGGGTCTACATTTCTCCTGCCTACAAAATCCAGCAGCAAACATCTTTCGGGGTCTACGATTTCTCCCGTACAGAAATCCAGCACAAACAGTCTTTCGGGTCTTACGATTTCTCCTGCTACAGGAAATCCAGGCACAACCATCTTTCGGGCTAGATTTCTCCCGCTACAGAAAGCCAGTACACCATTTCGGGTCTTATGTTCTCCCGCCCTACAGAAATCTTTAGCAAACACACTTCGGGTTTTGAATCTTCTCCCCTACAGAAAGTTCCGTCAGCACATCTCCAGTCGTTGGAATTTCTCCCGCTACAGAAGTTCCTGTAGCATCTCTCGATTTGGAAATCTTCTCCCGCTCAAGGAAGTCCGCGCACTCTTATTTTGGAGTTTTCTCCCGCAACAAAAAAATTCCAAGGGCATAACACCGCAATGGGGTGCGGTAACAGTAAAATAACCTTGTTTGTAGTACCGCGAAAGGGTAACCTCAGGTCGCAGACGTCTTTTGTTCTCTCCGTCTCGAATCAATAGCTTTGCTTTCGTCTACGAGACTATCGTCTCTCAACTCAGTCAAAGGGGCTTCTGGTAACACCTAAATGTCTCCCCAAATGAAGTAATCAATGATGAAGTTATCCACATGTCGCAATTAATTCGAACCGGAAATACCAAGCAATTGGAACTCGTAATGAAGCTCGAAATATGTGAATCACACTCGAAATATGAGTCAAAGTCAAATACGGGGCAAAAAATATTTTTCTTTCGTTTTTCTCTAATCTCAAAGTTTTCAACAAGTTACGGCTTGGCAATTCTCATGCTTTTGTTTCTCATGTTCGTCACATTTTTCTGAATCCGCCGGTATTTTTTAAATTATTTTTCTATTTTCTGATGAGTTCTATGAATTTTGCAATGTTAAATACGCGTCGCAGGGAAAATACGGAATAATTAGAAAATAGCGGAAGTTCTAGAATCTCCTAGAATATACTTCTGTGAAAGGAGGCGTCTAGAATAATCCGTAATCTTAGAAATCGAGACATATGGCAAAGAATATTCCGAGATTAAAATATTTTAGATTTTTGGAAAACAAATTAGAGAGAAGCTTGCGTATAATACGCAGAAGCCTGCTGTATAAGCAGCCCCTCTGCGATATACGCAGGCACGCGTATAACCAGTTTTTCTCTCTCGTTTTTTCCCTCGGCTATAAATACATGCCTGCCTTGCTCATTCCGGACACGATTTTGTCTTTAAAACCCACCGGATTTTCCATAAACAACGATTTTCAACACACAATTTTCGACACTACGATTTTCGAACACGTCCACTCTCTCTTATCTCTGTCATTCACGAAATTCTTTCACAAAGATACACATAATACGAGTCTTTGCGTTCTTTTTATTCATTTTGACAAGCGAAAACAAGTTTTAATTCTGAATTACTCACCTATAACTCCTCTTCACTTTCTTTTAACTTATAAACCATTATTATGAGTTTTTAATGTAATTTACACAATTAGAAACCGACTTTGAATCGTCTCATTTAAATATGTAGGATTATTATTTATGCTTTTAATTCGTTTTCGTGCTAACCTTATTATTATTTTATTATTATATTATTACTCTATCTTTCAATTACTAACGTTTTTCTGTGTCTTTAATTAGCAAGTTCAATCAAAGACATCGCCTTTTTTAGTTTAAACAATTTGTGTATTTTGCAGAGACAAGGTGAAGAAGAATACATATTTCAATTATGATTACTAACCATGTTCTCCGATGTTTTGTTTTGCACATATTCTATACACTTGTATATATTGCTAAACGAAGACCGGAAATTATTGCGTATCACATTAAAAGTCAGATAATCATGGACGACTGGTTCTAAGCACCTTATTTGCAACAATTAAACATCGCCTTGTCCATTGTAGAAGTCTCGTTTGTACATTAATAGTAAAGCTCACTTAGTAATCTTTAGCTGTGCGCTAATAAGGTTAGAAATGTAAGTTGTGTGCATCAAAATCGTGCTTAATGAATTACAATGAGACCGAGTAGAGCGCTACATGCGGGCGGATGGGTTACTGATTCAATCCTACCATGTCCCCCGAACCCACGATGTACTTGAATTACGTGGGGCCATTGTTTTGCACCAATGTTTCGGCTCCGTGAAACCTTTTAGGCACGAGGTGGCATCCCCTTATCGACAAACACTACCCAAGCGCACTCACGTGCGGTTCCGTGGCTCAAGCCCACGCACAAGCACCTCGATGTAGTACCAAGCCGCGCGCCCGCTATACGCGAGGGCGCGACCCACGTCCTACACTAGGGCATGCACCACTTGAGAGAATCAAGCAGATTGGCTCCTTGAAGGGATTTGACATTAAAAAGGCTCAACACTGCATCACCTCCCCAATTTCAAAGTTCACAAAGCAACCCTTCAAGAAAAATGTCAAAAAGGCGGAAGATGTGTTTGAACTGATACATATAGACACATGGGGGCCATACAAAGTGAGCACCAGGCATGGACATTAATACTTTCTCACAATAGTTGATGACTGCAGCAGAGTGACTTGGGTACATTTGCTCAAAGCTAAGAGTGATGCATTTAATGCAATAGAGGAATTTGTGCATATGGAAAAATCTCAGTACAACAAAAAGGTGAAGAGGGTGAGATCAGATAATGCTTGGGAATTTGAAGACAAGAAATGTAAACCATTCTTCATCAAGGAGGGTATTATTCATTACACAACATGTGTTGATACACGTCAGCAAAATGGTAGGGTAGAGAGGAAGCATAGGAATTTGCTTGAAATGGGGAGAGCACTGAGATTTCAAAGTGGCCTACCACAACAATATTGGGGAGATTGCATCATGACTGCAGTATACATCACCAACAGACTACCTACTCAAGTGCTTGACAACCAAACACCATGTGGTACTAAATCATTAGAAACCTGATTATAATAAATTGAAATGCTTTGGATGCTTGGTTATTGTTGTGAACCCTGACAGAAAGTCTGATAAATTTAAACCAAGAGGCGTTCCCTGTGTATTCCTAGAATACCCACTTAACGGAAAGGGTATAGGTTGTGGGTCAGTGTGGTGGTTCGTGCGGGGTTGAGTATGGTTGTGGTCGTGGGGCCTGGTGCGTGAGTGGTGGTGGTAGGTGGGGCTGGTGTGCGTGAGTGGTGGTGGCTGAGGTTTGGAGGGGGTGGTGTTGAGTGGTAGTGAGGGGTAGAGTTTAAGTGTTTTTCTTAATTTTAATTAATTTAGTAAGAACCAATAAGGAAATGACACATATATAGGGCTTAAGCTTTAATAGCTGGTCCAACCGGTTGGACCAAAAATGGAAGATGACACCTATAGTTGGGATTTAAATGGAAATTTCAAAAGGTGAGATTATTTTTGGAAGAGGAAGCAAAGGTGGAATTATATTTCTTAAATTTTTCTTTTTTTAGTCGCAGTAGATCTTGACACCAAAGCTTGAAATAATCACCTTACACTCCTGACTGTCAGCAACAAAATTATTAATAATACTTAAATATTAATTGATGTATAAAGCACAATCAGTTATTGAAATACAAATAACCAAGAAAAGGGAAGAGGTGGTCCAGGTGGAATATACAAATAACCAACATCTATCAGACTTTCGTACCACAGTAAGAATCAGGAGAAGAGGACACTATACTTTCTGCTAGTTTATACTCTAATTAAATTTATCGGTCAAACAACTGCAAACTACAAGCGCTACTGAGACTTCAGCAACTGTTATATGAAAGAGAGGCAAAACAAGCAAGCAGAATGCATGGCAATAGCAAAGAGAAGCCGAAAGAATAGCATGAGAATCAACATTTAGGGTTTTTTGTCACTAACCATCTTTTCAAGGGTCACTTATCATAAACCATATTTTCTAAACGAAATTGTCATAAATCATCTTATATGATACTTCTCGTTGTTGACCACCATCTTATCGCCGATTTTCGTGTTTGACTCATACGTGACATGCACGTGACCCACTAAAGTCCTTTTTTTATATATTTTTTTCTATTTTCTCCTTCTAAACCCTTTTCGATTTTCATCATTTTGTTTCATTGCTCCTCTGTTCCTTTTTTTTTTGCTCTAACGGGTTTAGAGGGGAGAAAATCGAAAAAAAAAATAAAAATAAGGGTCCACGTGCGAGTCAACGCTGAAACCGACGATAAGATGGTTGTCAACAACGATAAGTATCATATAAGATGTTTATGACAATTTCATTTAGAAAAGATGGTTTGTGATAATGACCCTTATAAAAGATGGTTAGTGACAAAAAAACCCAACATTTGTGTTTAATGTCTTTAAAACAGCTTGCAATTTTATTTTAATTTATTTATTTTATTTTATTTTATTTTGTAGTATTTGATGGCTATTGGACTTAATAGGAATAGCAGCACTTCAGTCTCTTATATGTAGGCAATTATGACTTATGAGAGTTCAAATGTTGCTAGCTTGTGTTTTGTAAACTACTAAACTACTATTAGCAGCTAGTTGGTCCGCCAAAAAAACAAAACAAACTAAGCTTGCCATTAAATAAGTGGATTCAACTTATTTCTCTTGTTGTATGTTATCAAGTATTCATGTGCATAAAATAAAATAAAAATCATGCATAGTCTCAATCACTAAAGAACTAAAATTTGACGATTGAACCAATGGATCAATTCATTAAGGATTCCTACACGCTATTGACAGCCTAAACCTAAGTGATTTGGTGTCGGTTAGACACGAATCAATATGGAGATGCGCATAAATCATCAGCATAAATCAATATGCACTAAAAATAATATGCTCCACATAATGATAAAACACACACACACAAAGTATAGGACATACGATGAATGTTTAAGCAAATCAATACCCCCTCAACCATGGATACCTTAGGATCGAGTCTCAACGTACATATAGCTATATTACTCTCTAAATTATACTTACTGCATACAAATAATAATAAAAAGAGCTTAAAGTTTTTGAGAGTAATAATAAGACAAGTTCTTACTTACAAAATGGTTAAGATGTGCATACTTTACTCAGTAATAGAGGTATTCATGATAAAATTTTTACAATTGAGTACACCCATGAATGAAATCTTTACTTGAAGTTTTGATCTCCATTCCAAAGAACTCAATGTACAAGCTTTCGGAACTCTTTGGTAGCATGAAAAGTTTCCTGCAGAAGTTGTATTCCTTCTGCACTTGAAGATGACTTTCAGTATGATCAATAACAGTAACAATATAGTGGTCCAAAACAGGTGCATTCCATAGAATGTGCTGGAACATCTTGAGCTCCATACTGCAACCTATCAAGTGCTCTGTTTTCAGCTGCTTGAGGTTGTCTAATAAAACATCGTGGAAGACAAGGAAATTGTTTCCAATCCTTTAGATTTTGGTCATCCATTTTCGATGTAAGACTACCAATTATGAAAGGTTGGTGTTCCAAAAGTATCCAATTCAGAAGAAAAAACAATATTGGACAATTGAATTGGCATTCAACCAAGATAAGGGACTTGACCCGGCAAATCCCTGAAAAAAGCTGCAGTATCTTGGTACGACAATCAACAATATCACCATTGTTAACTGGAAGCCTATTAAGTTGGGGAGTAGAGGACTCCTATCTCCCACTTGCTCTTTGCGGACGACATATTACTTTTTGGTGAGGCATCTCCAGATAATGCTCTCCATGTCATGCGGGTCTTGGACTTATTCTGTGGTATCTCTGAAGAGACTATTAGTGGCGACAAAAGTATGCTGTTATATTCTACCAATACTTCTATGTCCGTGAGGGAAACTATTTGTGACATCTTCCATTTCCAAGAGGTACAGGATTTGAGTCCATACCTGGGATTCCCTCTCTCCCCTATAAAGCTGACAAAGAACAAAGCTATGTTCATTGTGGATAAATTGAGGAGGAAGCTTGCTAATTGGAAATCGAATTGTTTGTCCAAGGCTGGGAGGCTAGTACTGGCTACTTTTGCTCTTAATGCAATACCTATGTACTATATGCAAGGATTGATGCTACCTATCAAAATTGTGGATGAAATGAATAGAATTATGTCCACCTTCGTTTGGGGTAAAACTGAGAATAGAAGGGGTCTGCACCTGGTCCGATGGGAGGGTATGGCCAAGCCAAAGAGGGCTGGCGGTTTGGGTCTGAGATGCTGTAAACAACTTAACAGAGCCACCTTCTTGAAGTTGTGGTGGAGATTGATTAGGAGAAGTGACAACTTGGCAGTTCAGGTTTTGAAGGAAAAGTATGTAAAGTCAGATGGTTCCTTAAAATCCTTTAAGTCTGGGTCACCTCTTTGGAAAGGCATGGGGAGTGTTTGGGATATTTTTGAGCCAACGGTGCAATGGGGGTGTGGGACAGGAGAGGAGATCTCCCTTTGGTTCTCTAACTGGTCTGGCATGGGTGATCTTAGGTCCCTAGTGTCGGGTCCTCTTCAGAGGGGTGAGGACTCTTTAACTCTGAAGGATGTCTATTACAATGGGGATCTCAGAACGTCTCAACTTTTTTGAGTTTCCGATGACATGCTAAGCTTTTAAGAGGTTCCTGTACCATCGGCTAGGTGTAAGTGAAAATTATGTGTTCTCATCCTGGACTCATGCAGTTCACTCAGCGCTGCTCTTTCTCTTCTCCTGAATTCACCTGTTCTTAATTTTGGGCAAATTCGAAAGCAGACATATTCCAAAGATATAATTCTCCTGTGGTTGTGGTGCTAACGTTATCCCACATAACAAACTCTGCAACCCGAGAATACTACCATTCTTCCTCATGATACTGTTCTGTACTACGGAAACTACCATTCATGTGATTCGGACTTGCTCTCAGGCTACGGAGGTGTGGAACTCTGTGGGGTTAAGAAATTTCTTCATGATGAATTAAATTGGCTGTTGTGAGAATCTGACTTTCAAGGGAGACAAACTTGGGTGTGGTTTTCTTTCAGCTTGTGGTTGTATAATTTGGTTAAGAGGAATTGTTACTTTCAAGATAAACGATGTCTTAGAGGGTGGTTAGAAGCAGGACTGATAGGACTCAATGAATTTATTTCTTCGTTCTTCCACCATGATCTGTGACTACTCCGAGTCCCCTCCTTCCTTTGATATTGAGCATGTTTTTCTTTAACACGGATGTATCCTTTCTTGATTGTTGTCCTGTGGCATTGCGGGTGTAGGGATGCAGGGGTACTTGGCATGGGTTTTAGAGCTAAGAGACAAGTTTCGGTCGCTCCATAGGGAATTGTATGCTCGTGGGAGGTCTACAATTGAGGGAGAAAAAAATACATGATTGATTATTTCTCTGATTGCTTAGAAGCTGTTAGAGGCTTAACACAAAGGAATTGTCCTGGATGCTAATACTAACCTTGTGTTATATGTATGCGAGCTGTTATCACCACATCTGGATGGATAGTTAGCATCCGGAGAGCACTTAAAAAGTTGCTGACAATTTGCAGTAGGTGCTAGAACGCTGGATTGTATAAGTGTAATACTTGATGTATTAGACAGCCAGAAAAATGCTGTAACTGATCTGTACTGGGGAATATCCCCCTCTTTTCTAGTTAATTTATTTACCTGCTTTGCATCAAAAAAAAATAATCACTGTAGTAAATTACTTTGAAACTTAACAAAATCATGATACACTAGATCTCCCTCATACAAAGTATTCCAACATCGGAGCATCAATTACGAAATTGTGGTGTTTAAGGAAAATGAAAGTCCATCGAGCATATCTATAAACAAACGCTTCAAATTGGGAGCGGAGATATCAACGATGCACGTTCCTTCTCCTTTTGCAAGCGCATTGATAAATGCAAATCTTCTAATAACGCGAACACTTGAAAAGTGTACCTATGAAACTACTCAAACTAGTATTGAATCATCAACACTCAAGTAAAGAGTTTTCAAATTAGGAAGATCAATCAATAATTTAGTATGGTCAGGAACCTTGAGCAATCCATTCAATTGAAGACACACCATATCGAGTTTCAAAACAATAGCAGTACCTCGAGAACGGTCTAAACCAAGGTAGGAAAACAAATCTCGATACTCGGGTTTCGGCGCAAATGTAATGAATCCAAGAACAAAACAGACATATCTACTTGCTTGCAATGACTTTCGTAGTACAACCGTCTAAAGAAAGGCGGAAACAGTAGATTTTTAGGAATTGAGTTGAGAGAAGATGTGATCAATCACATTGATTTTAGTACAATAACTCCTTACATGAGGAAGCAGCGTGATGTTTGTAATGTGTGTCCAAGGCGCAACGCGACCCAACACCGACGTTGCGGCGGCAGACTCCAAAGGGAGGAGGGAAAGAATGGACACAAGCAGATTATCAGGGAGGCTACTTTATCTGTCTACTCCTTCATTTTCAATGTGTTTGCTACGCTCGCATATGCTGACATTAGAGCAAGCTTCCTTCTTACAACAGACATTTTCCCTCTTCTTCTTCGAAATTGCCTGACTAATTGAACAAATCCCAAAAAACAAAAACTCAAAAATCAAAATTAATCGAAGTTGTTTGCAACAAATGTTCTAAGACGAAAATAAGGAATTCAGAATGAAAATTGGTATCAAATTAATCGAAATCGAGCAAAAATTCGAGAAACTGACCTCAATTTTGGGAAAATAACTCCTTAAATAATCTGTGTTCAATTTCTGAAGTTGCGATAAATAATCGAGGTGTCAATTTCTGAATTGCGATAAATTTGTTGATTAATTGCTCTCTTATTAAACCAACATCATAAGTGAAAAAACTAGGGTTTTACGAGTAGGGCTTAGCATAGTGCCGTTTGGACCGCACCAAACCGTAATTTGACGTTTGTTTTGGTCTCGTCTGAAAAGTGCGTTTCGATTAGGATTTAATAAAAAAACACTTAAATTGCGGTTGCGTTGGTTTGGTTTATAATTTTTTAACCAACCAAACCGCAATTTAAGTGGTTTATAGTTAAATCCCAAATCGTAAACCATAAACCGCATTTTAAAAAAATACTCTTTGTTTTTAATCTATTGTTTTGCTTTTACAAACATCTAATTTTTTTATATATCTAATTGCAGAGTATAAACATTGTTAAATTAATTTTGTTTTGTACTCCGTAGTAAAATTTGTTTTAATAGAATATTTGATGTATTAAACAAAGGTTTATCATATATTGTTAAATAGAGAATTTAGAAAAAAAAATATATATAACAAAGTAATGGTTAAACCGCACCGTACAAATCATAAATTGCGTTGCGGTTTGGTGTAGTTTGAAATATTGCGGTGCGCGGTTTTAGAGAAAATCCCAAGCCGCAAAATTGCGGTTTGGTGCGTTAGCTTCAAACCGCACCACGCTCAGCCCTATTTACGAGAGTAATCGCCAAGCATAAAGCTGATTTAAAAATAATAAAAAAAATCCCCATGTACTAGCCTATTAGCTCATATATCTCTATGTTTTTCAAAATAGCTCATATACTCTCACATTAGAGAAAATAGCTTAAATACCCTACCCTATGTTTGGATAACAAGAAATGGAAGTATAGAGGAGAGAAAGGAAGGGGGACAATTTCCTTTGTTTGGATAAAGATTTGAAGGAGGGAAGGGGAGGGAGAGGGAGGGATCCATTTTTCCCTCCCTCTTTAACAAGCTTAATCCCTCAAAATTTGGAGAAATTTGGAGGGAAAAGTGGCCCCTTCCTTTCTCTTCCTTTCCCTTCCTCCTTTCTCCCTCCCCTCACTTTCTCTCATCCATTGTTATCCAAACATAGCCTTAATGAGGTCAAAAGACAAAAACCATTAAATCCTTAACACCGCTAGGATTCTTCCTAATCTATACCTAATATATTAAACACACCCCCCCCCCCTCTCTAATCATGTGTTTGACACTGCAAATCAATCTTCTCTCAAATTCACTTTTTTCTCTTCATCTCTATTACACAACAAGAAAATCGATTTCGGYCSACCGTCKTCACCGAGCGAAAATCGGTCGGTAACACCCTTTACCGACCGATTTYTGRTCGGTGACGACCGTCAGATTTTCCTTCGTCGGTGAAACTTTTTCACCGATCGATTTTCGGTCGGTCGGTAAAGGGTGTTTTCCCTCCAAAAATTTGGAGGGTGTGAGGGTCCTTTACCGACCGACCATGGAATCGGTCCGTAATACCGACCGACATTCGGTCGGTAAAGGGTGTTCATATATTTTTTTTTGTTTTTTTGTTTTTTTTTTGCTTTGGTCCAAAATTATTGCCTCTAACAAAATATTAAAAATAAATAATAAATAGAAATTAATTTAAAGACGAATGGAATAAACAACTTATATATTAAAAGTAAGATTTTTATATTATATATAATTCATGCGTAATACAAAAAAAGTAACAATATCACTGTTTGTTAATAAAAACATACGCTACAACAGATCGAAATCTGAGTAAGAACTGCTAAGACGCAACGAAAGCTCCAAAAGCGCCAGAACCGTCCACTACAAGAATTTCGTGTAAGGCCGACCGAAATTATCGACCGAAAGAAAATCGGTCGGTATTMCCGACCGACACCGACCGCAGTTGGTCGGTGTATTTTACCGACCCACAATTCGGTCGGTATTACCGACCGATTTTAAAATCGGTCGGTGTACCGACCGAATAATCGGTCGGTAAGCCCTTTGAATTATACAAACCCCATCCGCATTTTTAATTAAAAAAAAAACAATTCAACCAAAAACATCACCGCGAATGCACCCACGACGATTATCCTCGTAACCGAAATCGGCTCGGTGATAGGTTGTTGGAATTAACTACCCCTGATGTTCTATTATTTAAAAAAAATGAAATAATTTACCGCACGGAATATTTCGTCGTTACAAACTCGGAGTTACATCGGTCGGTTTACGACAATTCGGTCGGTAAGGGTTTATTAAAATAAAGCTATTTTTTTTCTCCCTTTCCTCTCTATCTTCTTCGTGAGTCGTGACCCTTCTCATTTCTGTCTTCTTCTTCTACTCCTCATTTCTCCTCTCATTCAACCCTATCCTCTCAACTCCCTCTCTCCTTCCTCACCCTTCCACTTCTCATTCACTTTCATAGCACTCCTTCCTGCTCCTCTTCCTCTCGGTCGGTTGAATTCCCCTCATCTCCTCTCTCTCCTCTCGCCACCATCATCTCCAGTTGAATTTGGTAAGAGTTTTTCAGTTTTTATAAGCTCTTTTTCTTCTAATTTCCTTCTTAGATCTAGGTTATCTATCTATCTTTCTTTTATTGTTGATTTTGTGTCAAATTTTTGTTTGCTGTTTTTATTTCCGATTTCGAAAATTAGGGGGTTATTGGAATACTGATGCTTATGTTACATTAGCCTTTTGACTTAAGACCTGATTATTAGTAGGAATAGTAGCATTTGGTTTCCTCATGCACGATTCGGAGTTTGTTGATTATTGATTCTCAATTAGGGATTTTGTTTAAATTTTTCAAATATTAAGGTTTTTGTTTTCAATTATTGTTCAAATTTTTAAGTAGGGGTTTTTTTGAAGAACAATAATAGATTTTGGTGGAGTTTTTTTAATGAAATTGTGCCCAATATAGATTCACCAATCCTTACTACTGTGAAGTGATGTTTTTCTTCCAGTTAGCTCAGCCTATATATTATGTATTTACCCTTCTCTTTCTCCCTAGTGAGTGAGTTGCTGCGAAGCAAGGTGTGATAACCGTAATAGATTAATTTAATTTTTTATTTTAAATATAAATTTGTTGGGATGGAAACTTATTAGGGTGTGCTTAGCATTCGTGTTTGATTCGTCAACACTCCACTTGATTTAAACTTGATACATATTTGGGCTTTTGCTCCAATTTTTGATGGCCTCAATTGTATAATTCTTTAGGATCCCAAACTGTTAGCTGCTCTGGCTGAGAGTCAGAGGAGGCAAGCCCCCTATGCTGGTGCCTTCCTTGTCAAAGATGAGCCAGATTCYGACCCAGAGAAGAAYATATATGATTTTAAAGGACAGGAACTTCTAAATCGGTTGAATGAAGTTGGGACATTAGCCCAGGTACCCTTTTTCAAAACCACCGTTTACTCGCCAATCAGCACTATTAGCAGAATACTGATTCCTGTTTTGTTTTTTTTACTTTGTCTAATTGAACTACAAAGATTACAAGTATTCAGGGAGAGCAGGTTGTTCTTATTGGTCATCGCAGACTTCGAATAACGGAGATGGTAAGCTGCTTGAAAGTTGTAGTAGCTACATAATTCATCTGCTTTTGAGTTCATAATTGATATAGTAGCTGCTTTGTGGGTATGTGGCTGATTTTTTGCATGCAGTTTGATGATTGGTCCTTTGCATGCATTTGCTAAACTGGAGACCTTATGATTAATGCCATGGTGTTTGTTACAGGTGAATGAGGATCCTCTTACTGTTAAAGTTGATCATCTGAAGGCACAACTTCTCCTTCTTCTTTGCAATATTTACAGTTATTTCTTCACTTTAAAGTGGCCAATGGCCTCTTATGATTGTTGTCTAGCTGATTGTGGTAAGGCTTCTCAATGTAGGATTTGCCATATGATAAGGATGATGATGTAATAAAAGCAACATCATTTGAAGTCATATCAACTGTGAGAGATGTCTTGCAAAGAAGTTCACTCTGGAGAGATCATGTTCAAACATATACAAAGGTTTGATTGAACGTGAAAGAAAAAACTTTAATTGCTTTATATTTGACTAGTTGATACCATTGTATWTTACTATTTTCTGATTTTCTTGGAGAGCAYGACAAGCTTCTTCTATGTGATTGAGCTACACRGGTGTAGTGTGTTTCGTGGAAGTCTTTATGTTTTGCCTTGTGCTTGGGTAAGTTTTGTTCACTTCAACAAAAATAGTGGGAGCATTACAAGTTACCTCCAATACAGTAATCTGATGATACACCACGTTTATCTGTGGGGAATGCACATGCCTCTACCCATCCACACATAAACATCATAACTGTGATAAATGAATGTTCTGACTTCTGAGTCATGTGTTGGAATTGGATGATTAAACTTTTTTACTCTTTTTTTTTACACTACCAAGTTGGAATTGGATTATCTAGCATGAATATTAGTCTTACTGTAAAATTTATGCTCTGCCTTTTCTAATCGTGGTCTGGTGATTTTACACTACCTAGTTTTCTCTTTGTAGCATATCGGTGATTTTAATTATCCAAGGCTAGCAGATTTCGGAGCAGCTATATCTGGAGCAAATAAGTCCCAATGTCAGCAAGTTCTTGAAGAGCTAGATGTAAGTGGCTTTTGGATTCAAGTTGTAAATTTTATGCTGATAATTAATGTTATTTTCTGTTTTCTTGCACTTTTTTTGTTCTTATTAATATTATTGTTTTTTGTATATTCAAGTTGCTGATCCCTGTTGCTAATAGTAACGTTAATAATGTGCTCTTGAGTTTGTGCACTTTGCCCTAGATTTTTTATGGCACCTCTAATTTTCTGACATGCTATGCCTATATTGGCACTTGGCACCTTGTCTTTTGCAAGCACCATACCTCCTACATTGGTGTGGTCATATTATGATTGTTTTACAATCCTTCTTTTGCCCTCTGGGCTTTCTAATTTTACTTTATTGAATAAATATAACAATCTCTGGAATGGAGGAACACCCATAGAATTGTTCTTTCTTTAGCCCTTCAACTTTGCTACGCTGTTACCTGCTCACTGATGTATGTTTGCATTTGGCTGGAATTACCCATCTGTATTGTAACTACAGCTAATGGTTTTCGTTGGAGAAATTCTTCAGCATGATGTAAAATGACATTGCATTTTGGATCTGTTGGCAGGTTATTTTCTTACAAAGATTTTCCACCCAAATATTGCAAATAATGGTGAAATTTGCGTGAACACGCTGAAAAAGGATTGGAACCCAACTCTGGGATTGCGACATGTCCTTTTGGTACGTGTTTTTGCCAACTACTCTGTTTTCCCCCTTGTTTTTTCTCATGCTACTTTGTGATCCTTTGCTATCATTAAGGTGTGATCTTTTTCTAATGTGGGTTAGCTAATTCTGCATTGATAGTTGAACCTCGTTAATCTTTGTGTGTTATTGGGATCTTTTATTCTGTTTGTTTCGTATTTCGGTTATTTCCGTCTTCCGCACAGACAACTTGGTTCATCAGAGCGGGATCTACTATCCGGGATAGATGAACACTATCAACCATGAAGTATTGAGAATTTTATCAGGGTAGGAATTCTTTTTGAGCTATGGCAAGATTAAGATGTCGGTCGCCTTTGTGGAAATCATTACAGGTATTTGGAAACCCTGTTGGTGTGAATAATCAAAGGTTCATTGGCTTGAGCGGCAGTCGGTAATTGAGTGCGATGGAGAGAGGCTCACTCCGAGCCATAGTGTTGTGTTTGGCAGATGATGTTGATTCTTAGTATAAGTGTCCGATGAGATAATGTCTTGTGTTCTTGTTGGGTTTGTGGTCAATGGGTAGGTCTTTTAATATGACTAATGCTCTCTACTACTACACTGATATTGGATAACACGATTGTTTTCCGTCTGCGAATGCAGTTAGGTACGGCCTTTAAAGGGATATCTATGAAATACAACTATTACGAGCGATAAGACGTTAAGAAATTGAAGATGAGGATGCTCTTTTGATTTGTTGTTTTTGCTGTCGTCTTATGAGAATTTTGTTTGAGTCCGTTGTGGTGGGTAAGAAACTTGTGACTCTGGAAGAAGTTAAATCTGCACTTTATTCTAGAGGTTTGCGCCATAAGGTGGAAGAATGAAAGTGGTATAGATTCAGGGGTTCGGATTAACTGTTTAGTAATTCGGCCAGTGAAATAGTTTTAACTCTGAGAAAAATAAAATTCGAAGAGTAGGGGTAATAAAACTAAAGAATATATGCCACTATTTGTAAAGCACCGGTTCAATTGGAAAAATAAATGTCCTAAATCAGGATAGTTCCATATGCTAACATTGCACCAGAATTCACAATGTGATTCAGAGAACGATTTGGCCTTAACTGTTAGTGGTGCGAGTCAGTCTGCGGATCGTTGGGTGTTGATCTGGATGTTACTTTTCATATGTTGTCCTAATCGTGAATGGCTTACATATCCTTATTGAGTCTTTTGATGGTGGTGATTTATCTGGGTAATAATGTTGCCTGTAAGGTTGTGGGTAAGGTTCCATCAGACTTAGGACGCGGAGGGAGAGTTACGTGTTTTTGGTGAAATGTTTAGGCATGTTCCCTCAGTTGAAGAAGAATTTGATATCTCTTGGTACTCTTGACAAGGAGGGTTTCACTTTCTCAGGTTCAGGTGGGGAAATGTGTGTTTTTGAGAGGTTCGAAGAAGTACTTAGGGTACTAGAATTGATACTTGTATTAATGCATGTACTGTTTACTGATACTGCAGTGTGCGTCAATGTTCATTCCATAGGTGCAAAGGTGCTGGTCAAAAAGCTGTTGTGATAGAGGATTATTCGCATATGCGTTTGTTGCTGATGATAATGAGACATTTTGGGGTTTAGCCTTTCTGACAGGGAAACATTTTTGAAAAGATCAAGTCAGTCGTTGTTGGATGTTATGGGTGAGGAGTTGGAGTCTCTTCGCAGAATAAGACAGGTGAATTGAGAAAGTCCACAAGTCGAAGGCGACTAATTGCAAGAGAGGTTTTGAAGTGGTACGCATCGATTTGACAACTTGAGGTGGAGCATGGAAGCAACGAGAGTCTTAAGACTTGCTCGTTTATCGTAGTTAAGGTGGAGGATTCTTACATATTTATGTATTTGGTGTGTTGTTGTCAATGGTTTATTTGCAGCTAGAAGATGTCGAATGTTTTGGAAGAGTTTCGTGTTTGTGTTTGGTTGCTAGTGCGATGTTTGGCTTTGGTTTGCACTAGATTTTGTTTGTTGTCATATCTGTGGATTGCTATTGGTAGGTTATTGTCTTCGGCTAATAAGGAAGCATCGACGGTATGTGGGCGATTTATTCGCTATTTGGTTGGAACGACAGTTGTTAGTCTCATTTATGGGAATGAGATTTCTTGCTTGGTGGTTGGTTATTTTGGTTTTGATTTTGCAAGTGATTTTGTTACTAGAAGGCTTGGTGACAGGTTTGGTATACACTCTTGGTTGTATATGTTGCGGGAGTCTGCTGTGGTATTGGGCGTTCATGTTGATCGTGGTTCGATCTTTGGAGACTACTTTGAAATGCAATTTGTCTTTGCAGATTGTATAGTTTTGTTTCGAAGGACTAACCGATTGGCTGTTCGTTTCCATTTGGTCTTGGTTCAAAATTCTTTTGTTGCGCTGGACTTGTTGAACGCTTTTTTTGTAATTTTATTACGGGTTGTGCCCCTAAGGTGGAGGCAATCTCGTCACGGGATTTTGGTTGTCATTTTGTTTGGATGGTTTGTTTGGTGTTTTTTGGTCTTTGGCATGTATAGGTGAATACAAAGTCAAGGTGGGTTTGTGGTGATTTGGGTTGTGCTTTGTATTACAAGTCCTCACGTTTGTTTTGTTTGGTCTTGGAGTGTATTGATAAATCAAGAAGGGGAAAATTTGTGGAGAATAGTTTTGATTTGTGACTTGTATAAAGTTAATTAGTCGGTTATTGTATGAAGCTTTCGTGGTTGATTCTAACCCCGCGGGTAGCTTTGCGTAATATGCTTAAAGACTGCGATAGTGTTGAAGTTCTTTACTGTTAATTACGAAGAGTTTGGTAATTTATTACGTGGAGCTTTGCTGCTAATCTTGGTTAATTTAGAAGAGTTGCCATAAGTGGGAGCTTTTGCGATTGACTTCGTGATTTATTAGTTGTGGCTGCTATCTGGTTGGGCAATTTCGTGCCATTGATTTGATGATATATCATCTTTGATGATAATATATTATATATATATTTATATATTATTATATATTATATATAATAGTATATAATATATATATATATATATATATATATATATATATATATATATGAGTCAAGGATCCAGTGAAAATAATGTTTATGAAAACGTTGAAACAAAATAAGTTGGATCTTTTACATTTTAGGGCATACAGCGTAGAGGTACACAAGACTTTCAGCTGACTATTGATAACGTAACACGTGTTACCCTTTAACCTTCAAATGTACCCAGATTGAATTACAAGTATATACAATAGATTCAATCGTGACTGTCCATCTTGGAAATCCTACGGTTAAGATTAAAGTTTAGTTTCACCTAGATTTGTGTTTTCACATGATCCTATTCTATATATTAAAGGGGTACAGCGATTAATCATGTAATTACTTGTAATTCAATCTGGGGTACATTGAAGGTTAAAGGGGTACAGTGTCATGTTCATGCAACATGGCCAAGTCTTGTGTACCCCCCCTTTAATGTCTTGTATGTACGCCCGTTATAATGTAAATGTATCCACTTTTTGGGTTAGTTTCAATAATTGTGGTTTTCACACTGGACTCCTGACTCTCTCTCTCTCCTCTATATATATATATTATATATTGGGCTTTCTTGTTCGGGACCGATTATCTTATACTCCATATTCTTGTATCCTATAAATGGTGGTTAGGGGGTTGATTGTTAATTCAAATTGTAGCTTAAGCCATTTGTGAGGAAAAACACATTGAAAGTCATTAGAGGTGAATTCTTGGTAGAAATTACTGGTCTCTCAATTGTATTACCGTTTGAATCTTATAGTAAACATATTGTACGGCCTGGAGACGTAGCTATCGCATTGATAGTGAACCTCGTTATCTTTGTGTGTTATTGGGTGTTATTATTTGTTGTTTTCGTAGTTTGTTAATTTTTGGGCTTTCGTCACAACATGATAATGATTAAACGTACCTGTTTTAAAACTCCCCCTTAATTTAAGAAGCTAACGGACCAAACGACAAAGCTCATAACAAGAAAATTGGCTTCGGCACACGCTTAACGACCGATTTTCGGTCGGTAACAGGGGTTACCCGACCGAAATCGGTCGGTAAGCGGTGTCGGAATCAAAATCGTCGGTAATCAAACTTTAACCTGACCGATTATCGGTCGGTTAGGGTTTACCGACCGATTACCCGACGAATTACACGACCCATTTTTTGGAGGGAAAAGAGGATTACCGACCGATTTTCGGTCGGATAACATCCTCTTTCCCTCCAAAACTGTGAGGGACAATGAGTGAATACGACCGATAAAGCCGGTGTATAACCGAACCGATTTTAAATCGGTCGGTATACGCTCGGTTATCTCCATATTATTTTTTTTATTTAAAAATCGCTCTTACCGACCGATTATTCGGTCCGTATTAACTGCATTTTAGTTTTTAAATTTTATTGCCCATTACCGACCGAAATTCGGTCGGTAAAGTCATATTTGTGTTAACTTTTTACGACCGAAAATCGGTCGGTAATTTTGTTGGTATTTGATAAAAAAAAGCTCTAGAAAGTTTGTCAGACAACTTTCTAAGCTTTCATCAAATACCCAATTCAGCAACCATATGTACTAATAATGACCATACATGCAACCATATGTTTAATGAAATTAGGGTTGAAAGAAAGTCTCAAATTAACCAAATCATATTCTACAGTGCGTAAAAGCAACTTGTCTATGGTGCCTCCCTTCATTGAGAGAGGTAAATGAACTTGAACCACAGAATACGACAGAACAATGTTATTTTTACAGATGTAATCATAACTCTCAAAACTTTTCTTTCTCGCATCAATTTTCTTTTTTCATCCTGGGCTTTCAATAACCATCCTTTTTTGCGCTGGAGGTGCCACCGCTACCGGTTGTGCAGCTGAAGACCCGACAACTCCACCACCATTGGTTGTGGAGGGTAGTAGCAATGTCCGCAGGCATACTTGAGTCACTAGATGCCTTGCTGCTGCCGTTGCTTGATGAGGGGCAGCAAGAGGGGATTGGTGATGGAGTCCCTGTGCTCACTAATGCGTTCTTCTGATCAGCGTTTTGAGCTGAAGTGTTTTCTATGATCAACATTCAAAGCTTTATTACTCAGAAACAGCTCCTTGCTTTAGCTTAGATTTCGGTTTGGTGGATGCCTGTATACAGTCTGCCAAAACAAACAGGTGGACGCGTTAGAAGATCACCTGTACGATTAATCATTGGCTGGCATAACTACAAACAGTTTTTCGTTTTTCCTGCCTATAAGTGAGAGACCAGTTCCATATATAAAACCAACACCTACCATTATTATTAATTGAAAGGATAGTTTTCTCACAGGGATTCAAATACGCCATCTATAACATTCCTATCTTTCAATGGAAATTACAATGGATAGGAAGATTAACTAACTGACACTAAATATCGGATGTTAAAAGGGGTTGTAGATCTTTCTCGGAAGAAAATTCATTACTGCAAGCTTTGCATACTCATCATAGTTATCGTAGCATTTTGCCATTCTCAGTTTAAGGTGATTTCCGGAAAGGTTCAATAAGTAACATCTTATAACTGTTTTCTAGATAACAATATCAC
>SNQN01009926.1:0-16602 GCA_008642245.1 Bassia scoparia
TAGCATATTGCTTGAAACCCTAGAAAAGCCTATTGGAGATGTGATTCTTGGTGAAATTGATTTGTGGCAGATTCGTGGTGTTGATTGATCTCAAGTTGAAGTTACAATTTGATTCCCAATTGATTGGTGGCAGTTTCTTGGTGTTGATTAATCTCAATTGATTCGTACAAGAATTCGTGGRGTTGGCTGATAAAATTGGTGGAATTAATTAATATCAAGCTGAAGTTGCTTCTTCGAGTTTGCTTGGATTTTGCTTTTCGAGTTTGGATTTGATTAATATCAAGCTGAAGTTGTTGTGATGTTGTTCGATTGTTTGGTTGTTATCCTCAAGTTGTAGGCTTATATTAGGTACTTTGATTGTCAAAAAAACAGGATGTTGTTAGGTACGTTGGTTAATTTAATATGCTTTCAGCATTGGCAGATTGTATTCTTTAAATTGGTAGTTTTCATAGGCTTTGTTTTTGTGGAAAATTTTGACAGATTGTATTCACTTTTTTCAATGAATAAAATTGACAGATTGCAAAGTTTGACAGTTTCACATATTACTTTTATGCACAGATTACTTTTATCAGCTTAATTGTCTCAATTTATCGCAAAACAATAGTGATTAAAATGGACTGATTTATCAGCTTAGTCATCTCATTTKACAAAATCGAATGATTTATACCATTTAGCAGTGATTAAAATGCAGTGACAAAACGCAATGATTAAGATGGACTGATTATAAAAAGAAAAAACATTCATTTTATCTCATCAAACTAGCAAATGCAAACACTACTGTCAGAATTCTACCATAAACATCAACTACTGTCAGAAGTATACCCAAAACAGCAAATGCACCTGTCTGCAGCTTCAAACAGCAACCAACAAATAATACATACAACTGATTAATACCATTTGGTGATACAAACACCAAAACCATTCATTTTATCTCATCAAAGTAGCAAAAATCAACAGCTAACATGAGAACCAAAATGACTCAATTATACCAGAAACATCAAATTGACTGAATTAAACCAAAAACAACAGCTCGACCTGTCAGCAACTCCAAACAGCAAAATCCAAATAATACCCAATTGTTTACAACTCCAAAAAACACCTGTCTGCTATGTCACATTATACCATATTGTTTTGGACTCCAAAATTCATCAAATTGCAGRAGAACCTAACAACAAACAAAATTGAACCACAAAAAGAAAAATCACAGTGAAACTAGTAACATCTCTACTAAAATTATCTGCAACTACATTTCAAARAAGTGTCTTATGTCAGTTCTTCCCATGCCTTTCTCATATGCTAGAGTCTTGTGTGTTACTTGGTTGTGATCCAGTCATCATTATGTCAATCAGATTGCCATCATCCTTGTTGGTTGACTTCTTCCTTTTCTTCCTTGATGTGCTAGCCTCTGTACTTCCTTGGTTAGATCTCGGGATCCCTTGTGTTACTCCAGGTTCAACCCATTCACCATGTGTTCCAGAAAWCATCATGTCAATAAGGGCCATAGCGGATGGATCCTTATTCATTGGTGCTTCGTGAGTGCGTTTCTTTGAGGGTTTTTGGACTCCCTTTCCCTTTCTATCAATTTTAGCAATTTTCTTTGGGTTTTGGGTAACTTCTTTTCCCATTTCAGTTGCTTTTTCTTTTGCTGTTTTCCTACCTTGACATGACTTCGCATTGTGGCCAGTGCACTTGCATATGTTGCAGGTTACAGTTAAGCTCCTCTTTCCCTTCTTTACCTCACCTTCTTCTCTTCTTCTGTTCCTACAAGGCCTTCCAACTGATCTTTTGATTGGAGATGGTATCAATGTAGGTAGTTCATGATCATTTGGCCAGTGCTCTTGATCAGGAATAGGCACTATATTCCCTGCATAAGCTTGCTTGTATCCAGCAACTGAAAACCATTCACTAATGTACTATATAGGGTCCCTTCCAACATGTAGGATTGCCTTGATTCCATGCTTGCATTGAATGCCAAATATCTGCCACCTACCAAAAATGCAGGTTCTTGCATTGATTGACACAGTGAGTCTTGCCCTACCATCATGGATTTCATATGTTCCTCTTCTAGATGGGTAGGCATGGCAAAATCTAGCATCCTTAGTTAACTTCCTCAACTGAAAGATGATGTTAGGACACACACCATTATCAGACCATTGTTCAGCAACTTGTTGCCTTGTGGCATGTCTAACCATAGCGATTCTTCGTACACCTAACAACACAATGACCAAAAATGTTAGCAATCTACTAATCATAATGAAACAAGACACATGTCATTGTTATAAATGCATACCTTCAACTAAGGTAAGTACTGGATAGCTTCTGTCAACCCCAATCGTGTTATTGAAACTTTCAACAAAATTGTTGGTAGTTTCATCACATGACAAAGAGGGATCAAACTGCCACCTAGCCCACCTGTCCATGTCACCAACATCCTTGAGCCATTTAACTGCCCCCAATCCACCATAGGCTTGCAACTGTGTGAGAGCCTTCTTAAAGGCGTATGGTGAGTATGAGTTGACCACATTCCAAAAAAGCATGTGCATTAACAGACCTAGGAAGTCAGTCTTGAAGTTCTTACACAAGTGCCTACAACAGTACCTTCTAGGCACTTTAGTCAACACACTGTCTAGAGAAGGGTCAATACCCTAATGCAACAAGAAAGTTGTTAGCACATATTAATATAAAATCAAATAAACAGAAAAACCTACAAGAAAGTAAAGAAAAAAACCTTTTGCCTATCTGAAATTATAGTCCAGTCATCTCTTCCAGTTTGAGTCAAAATATTCTTCAAGTGCGAAAAAAACCAACTCCAGCTTGTTTTGTTTTCTGAATCCACAATAGCTATAGCTATAGGGAATATCTCATTATTCCCATCAAGTGACACAGCAGAAAGGAGTACCCCTCCGTAGTTGCCCTTTAAATGACAACCATCTACTCCTACYAGACCCCTGCAACCAGCTATGACCCCTCTTTGTTGAGCAGCAAAACTAACAAAGAAACTCTTGAATTGTAAGGATTGTTGTGGCTGAATTGTTGCCCAAGTGCAAATAGCAATAGTTCCTGGGTTGCATCCCATAAGTAGTTGTGCATACTGTGGTAAGTTCTTGTAAGACTCGTCATGACCTCCCTGGATCATCTGAATAGCTATGCTTTTTATCCTATGTAGCGTAGAAGTGCACATGGTAAGGCCCCACCTCTCCCACAATAGTGCATTCATAGTCTTTCCCTTGATGTCAGGTTTAGCTCTGATATCCTCAAGCAACTTCCTAGCTGCCCATTCACAATTACACATAGGGTTATTGACCAAGTTCAAGTCACAATTGTGCTTTTTTGGAGACTCTTAATTGCCCAAGTGTGCCCATCATCTAAAAAAGAAGCATGTATTCTCCAGTTGCATCTTTCATCAGAACATTCAGCAGTAAATCTAACAAGATCTTATTTGATTATAACCAATGCAAACCCCTCTTGGATGCAAAAGTCCCTTAGAGCATCCTTAAAGTGCTCTCTGTCCACAAACAACTGCCACACCTTGAGCCTTATCTGTCCAATCTCAACTTCCTCATACACCTCACCATTTTTGAAAACCTTAGTCAATCCACAATTTTCATAAGGACATGACTCATCCCTCACAATTGGGTCCCAATTCCCGTCAACATAATTTTCATTTAGCAATTCTTCAACATCATCCTCTTCAAAGGATATGCTCAGATCATCATCACTTCCATCCACACTACTCTCATTAGGTTCATACTCTCCTTCATTGTCCTCTTCTGATACATTCATTTCAACAAGTGCACTTCCAAGGTCACTAATAACCGCAACTCTTCTTCCASAACTCCTACTGTTGGCACTGTTATCTACTTGTGGTTCTTGATTAATGTGTCTTGAACTYGGTGGTATGTACAAGCCTTTTAGAATAGTTGTTGACCTTGGCATCTTCTTGCCATGTGGAAATTGGTTAAGCTTCTTCTTTGTTAATGCCTTTGTAGCTGAGTCTTGAATAATTGGTTCTTCGGTGTTAGCTGATTCAGTGGCATTGGTCACAAGAGGTTCTTGAAACCTAGGACTCCTCCGAGGACTAGGGAATATGATCTCAACATTAGGGTTGCTAGGAGGATTTTGATTGTGTGGGGGAGTTAACATAAAATCAAGTCGATTTTTTTTATTGTGTGGAGGAGTTGAGAGGACATCGTCAGCACCTTCAAGATTAACCGCATGTTCAACCAATATGACCTCAGGTTCAACCACATTTCTTGAACTTCTTCTAGGTGGAACTTTCTGTGGTCTGCTACTCAAAATTGAAGCAGGTTGAGGCTCTCCATTCATCTGCATCTCCTTAGTTTGTTTGGCTAAATTCCAAATGAAATTAGGTTCGTCGAGACACCTAACCCAAATGTCTATGGTTTTTTACTTAATCACATAAAACATTCTCATTAGAGTGGCATCATCAGTCAAATGGTGGTTCTTCCCCATATAACTATACTGCAATATAGGGTTCCTTGGCAATTCCCAACCTTTGTTGTTATACCCATCCACAATATCATTCAATACCTCCAACAACAAACACTTATCCATATCCTCAATCACTAGGTCAAAGCAATTTGCCTTGAAGTGAACTTTTAGAAGCCTAGAACACATTCTGCAATTAACCAAAAATCGAAACACTTAATAAACAAAACACTTAATACACTATGATTTCAGAAATACTTAACACAAACTGCAATTAATAATACAAGGAAATTCAGTAGCCTAGAATACAAACTGCAATTTCAAAAGCTTAGAATACCATTCACTGCAACTAACAATACAAARTGCACCAATTAACACACTAACACAAAAGAAACAGTAACATAAACAAAACACTTAATACAATAACACAAACAACAGAAAATTCATAAGAAAATAACATAGATTAAACCAGGCACATCAAAAAAACAAAATCAATAATACGAAATCAGGAAATACAAACCCATAAATTCCCCACAAATTTGAAATTAAAAACGACATAATAAGAGGAAATTACACAACACAAAACAACCCACAAATAACAATCAAACATTTCAAAAACAAGCAAAATAAAAAAATGAAAACATAGAGATGAAAATACCTGTAGTTGAATGAATTTGCTGTGATTCCTGTATAGCGATTCCAAAATTAAAGATTTAAACTTTAGGGTTTAAGATTGAAATTGTAGTCGACTGAATTTGCTGTAAGTTATTACACGAAAGAAACAGAGTAGCAGATTTGGTTATTTGATCAAAGAAAYGAAATTGAAGGGTCACAGGGGCAACTTAGTCTTTATACAACATAAAATTATCATAAGTAAACCGTGGTTAAGGGAAATATTAGTGAGGGATAATTTAGATTAAACCTTATAAATTTGGGGAGACAATTGAGAGAGTTAAAATAAGGTGGAGTTAGCTTAGAAAACATAGAAACTCGGGAACACAACTTAGAAAAACCCTAGTTTTTTTAGAATAGAATTTTAGATTGGAATTTCAGATTTTATTTTCTTTCAACTTCATCTTCTTCATTCTTCCATTAGAGAGGAAAGAGAAAGCTTCAAGTTCTTGGTAATTTTGCCCTAGTTTACTCATTTCTCAACCATTTGTAGCAAACTCTATATGCTTTCCATCTAGAATTTCAAGGTAATTTCATTTCTAGCCTTTGTTTTCTGTTTTAATATAGTTCACTTCTTGTTTTTGCTTAATTTCGAATTTCTATGTTTTGTGGGTTTAATTGTTGCTTTTGATTTTGAGTTCTTTTGTTGATAATTAGATTCTACTTTAGTAGTTTTGCTCAATTTGGCTTAGTATAGTGTTAGTTCTTCAATACCCYTTTTTGTTGTTTGTAATTACTAGTTTTCATGGCTATTTCCTTGTGTTTTTCTTTTGTTTTTTATGTTTTCTTGCTTTTAAACATGGTTTGTGTGTAGATTAGTAGCTTAGGAGTGCTAGGAAGTCGATCCATAACTCATTAGTGCCAAGATGATATAAAACACTCATTCCAACCATCATTATTGCCATAAATTGTGATTTCTCTACCTTACTTTGCTTTAAATTTGGCCACCTAAGGTTTTGGGAGTGAGAGCTYCCTTAATCAATCCTTTGCAAGGGATTGAGAGGATTGATTTGGGTGTTGGTTTAATCCATTTTTGTTCAATTCTTGTGAGGACTTAAGGGGACTTGGGTTTAAGCATGAATTGGGAGAGTTGGGTGACCTGGGCAATGATTCGAAACACATTGCTAAACTAAGATTTCAATTACCCCTTTGTTGGATTTGAGATATGATGAGTGCTAAAAATGGTCACATTTAGGCACTTCTTTCTTCCTAATTTTGGCCATTTTGTGTGTTTTCGATATCATTTTACTAGCCTTTTGGTTAGATTTCCACTTTGTTTGGTTTTACAAAGCTTTGTTAGTTTTTAGTGGTTTTTGTAAGTTTTTCCTTAATTTTCTCTCCTTTTATATCTTTGTACACTAACTTACAAGCTTTGTAAGTATTTTTCAAGTTTCCTACATGTTCACATGTTGGTTCTAATCTTTCCAACTTGTTGGTTTGCTTTTGGTTGCTTTGGTTGAGCCTTAAGGCACTTAAACCGTTCGTCTAACATCTTCTTCGAGCCATATCTTTTTGTATTCTTTGAGTTTTCAAGTGAGGCTMTTTCATTGGAAAGTAGACTCCGAGAGCTTTCCAACGATATGTTACAAGCTACAATCCGAGCACCGAGCAAGACGTTATGGTCGTTCGAAGTTTGACAGGCTAATTGAGGGGTCGCACGCGCGTCCGGGTTGGTCCGCGCGTGTTTGCAAGCACCTGCAGGAAGTTCCAAACTTCCAGAAGGGTTTTTGGCGCGGACGCGCGTCTTGGGTTTCGCACGTGCATCCCTGGCTCGCACGCGCCTCCACCCGCACCTTGTCGTCCGCGCCTGCAGAACCCCCCTCTATTCCAGAAGCATTTTAGGCGCGGTCGCGCATGTCTTACCCGCAAGCGCGTCCGCATGCACCTCCCTCGTCCGCGCCTGCAGCCAATCCAAAAGCATTTTATGCGCGGTCGTGCTTATTTGAATCCACATGCGCGTCCGCATGCGCGTGCGCGTGGCACTTCGGATGTTGACTTCTGCACTTTTGACTTGACTTGGAGGTGTTTTGATGCACATGTGTAATTTCATAATGGCAATTTTGTAAATAGTTGAGCTTGTATTTTGGCTTTGTATATATAGTTTTAGGAGAGAGAAAACAATAACAAGTAGAGTTATAAGTAGCAATTAGAGAGTAGAATTTCATATTTCTTTTTCATCTTCTTCTTCTTCCTTCAATCCACCATTAGAGAGTAGCTTTTAAGCTTTTGTTTTTGCCCTAGTTTTCTCAATACATGCTTAAATCTTACAAGTCTTATATGCTTTTGACCTAAAATTTTGAGGTAATCTCATTTCTTTGCTTACATTTTTGTTTTATTGTAGTTTGCTCTTGGTTTTGTATGATTTTCATTTTATGCAATTTTTGCGGGTATTGTTGATACTTGAGCTTTTGATTTCTTTTGTTTCTACTTTGATAGCCCTTGAGTTTGTGAACGTTTTGATCTTAGTTTTGCTTGTTTTGGAGTAGTTTAGAGTTGTTTTCTTTGATACCCTCTTGTTGTTGTGTTTTCCTTGCTTTTATGGCTTCTTATTCATGRTTTTTACTTGTTTTTCTTGCTATTCTTATTGCAACACTGATGTATGAGTAGTTTAATAGCTTAGGAGGCTATTTGTCCCTTCTATAATCCTTACAATGCTAAGATGATAAAATTTGTTCTCTCCAATTATCATTTTTGCCTTGATTTGTGATTTCTCAAGCCTTATTGCTATGGATTTGTGTTGAGTTCCCTAGTGTTTTGAGTGATGACAAACAGTTGCAAGAATAGGTACATTCYTTTGATAAATGCAGCTGGTCTGAACAGCTGAGATACTGTTCTTGGTCACTTGAAAGAGAGTGACATGTATGCTAACAAGTTATACTATGCAAATTGCTATATTTGTTTGGCATATAGGAATTCCAACTATTGAAGCAGAAAGTCCTTCGAGGAAGACTCAAGAAGATCAAGCTTATATTGAAGATCAAGGATGCTTCGAGAAGTTGAAGAACATTGAAGATTAGTTCTAGGATTAGAATAAGTCTTCTTGTTGTATTAGTGCATGAATGTGTTTGTTGCGTGCTTGTATTATTGGTTGATGGCATTGGGCTTRMAACTTTRTCTCRTAGAGTTGAAGGCAACTAAACCAGTTGGTTGGTTGACTTTGACCCTACCAGTTGGGAGAACAGTTGTACTGTTCTCACAACGCGGATCATCTTGTCGAGCAAGAAAAGTTTTCTTAAAACGGTTTTATGGAAACTTCAAAAATGATTTGGTGGGAATATATGCTTGGATATATGGTAATTACTTGAGATGCAATTAAAGTAACATAAGATATTATATCATCTAGTATGAAKTAATATCTTATGAGACTTTCCTAAAATATAGGGAGTAGATATATCTTTACTTATCTCCTATATTCTAGGGTTGCATCACTAGTAATTGCTAGGCCTTTGGCTATAAATATCCATGCATATAGACTCACAATACATTGCTTCTCTCCTCGTTCTTAAAAGGTGTATTTTTGTGAAAAAGAAAGAAAGAGCAAAGTCTTAAGCCTAGATCAAGCAAGCATTTTTCATACACAAGAGTGCACACATATTGAGCAATCAAATACTCTTGTAAACTCATAAAGTGAGTAATTGAGAGAAAATTGAGTTGTGTTGAATTACCAACGAAGGGGTTGGTGATTGGGTAGCAATTGTTAGTTCAGTTGCGAGTGCTTAATGGTACATCCATGATCTTACCCCTGGGGAACCGAACGGATCTATCCTCTAATTGGAGAGTGATGTGAGTCGAGACCAAATCTCCCAAATGTAACCTCTCATAGACCGAGAAAGGCATAACACTCAAACTAGCCCCCAAGTCACATAAAGAATTTGCAAAGTGGGCATTGTTAATTGAACAACGTATAGAAAAGCTACTTGGATCCTCCAACTTAGGAGGGATGGTCCTTTGGATGACTGCACTACAATGCTCCGATAAGGTCACGGTTTCAATTACATCACATGACCTTTTGCCATTTAGAATTTCCTTGAGAAACTTAGAATACGCGGGAAATTGTTGTATTGCCTCCGTAAAAGGAATCGTCATATGGACTTGTTTAAGCATCTCAAGGAACTTGCTAAATTGTAAATCAAGCTATTACCTAGTCAACTTTTGGGGGTAAGGGTGTTTTAGTTCGTCCTCAATCAAACTCGGGGTTTCATCCTTCTTTTTTCCCTTACTCTTAATCACTTTCTTGTTCTCTTTCTCTTTGGCCCCAATAGATCCACTTGGCTCATTACTCATTGTCTTTCCTTGATCCTTAATCACAATTTGGGGTTCACWAATCTCATCATCATCGTCCTCAAAATCGGTGGTTTTCCCACTCCTAGTTGTGACCGCATTCATTTCCCTAGGTTTCAAACCTTGGCTAGGGAAAGTGGGTTGAAAAGATTGCCCTTCATAAGCTTGAGCAATTTGAGAAAATTGGTTTTCAAGCATTTTCATGTTCGTAGAATTTTTTGCGTGGGTCGATAGCGCTATGTGGCAAGGTAAGTTTGATGCCAATGTTTCAATCTCTTTACACTCTTTTGCATGCTTGTTAGAAATTTGACCTTCTATGAAAATTAGCTTGTAAAATTGATTAACTACTATTTGAAATGAATTAAAATCAATCTTAGGCAAACTTTTAATTCTTGTTGAATGCTTGCATGCTTTCAAATTCACATCCATTTTATGTTTTAAACAAGACCGATAATTTACATGTTCTCACGACTAATAACACTAATTCATGGACAAATTGGCTTTTAGGCACCTTGAATATGGATCTAAAKAACACATGTCGCAACAACAAATTAGTCCTTACATGAAACTTTTTCTTTTAATCAACCCACCTAGTAATCATTCATGCTTAGGAGTTAAACGGAAATATCTATGCTATTGTGTTTTTGACAATGGATCGCAATGATCGAGTAGAGACGCGTCAAATGGGCGCGCGCGGCGCGCGGGGGGGGGGCGGGGGAGGGGGGCAACTACTAAAAATGTGTCTAAAGACACTGCAAAGAAACCAAATAAAATATGTGGGTCTTTAATGTTAATGTAACCCATTTAATTGTAAGAGGATTCTTAGGTTTAAACAAAAAGATCAGTTAAATTAAAAATAGTTTCAAAACTATTTCCATTTATGGAATCCATTAAGACACCAGTTAGCTTTAAAAAGTGATTTTTTTATATTAAGTTATAAAAGAACCCCTTATAGAATTAAAGGGTTTTAAACCCAAAGAAATCATAATTTACCAAATATGATTTTTTATGGTTAAAGTCCAACAATATTAGAGCAAAAAATAATTAGAAACACTCCACGTATTTTCACAGTTTCTTTTCTTCATTCGTCAGTTCTAGTTCTTCTACCCACGACTACACTCACTTCTTCTTCTTGCAAGTTAATTGCGTTCTGAACTAAGGGATTACGAAAAGTTTCATGTTGAATTGTATTTCATGAGCAATCACAAAGCCGAATTGTTGAATTTTCGAATTGGAACTCAAAATTTCGATTTGTTGTTTGCCAAATGACACTTATGGGGTTCTGAATTCTTCAATTTTGAGGTAATTACAATTATGTGTTCATCTAATTTAATTAAATCTCTGATATTGCTCATTCATATAATTGATTTTGAACTACATTAATTGGTTCATGGTTTGAATTGCACTAATTGGTTCGATTGGATTGGAGTATACTTTGATTTTAAGGTCATTGATGACCAAAGACTAATTGGTTAAAATATGCTATATTTGATTATTGTTTGAATTATACTTAAAATCTTTCACATTATCATGAGCAATCATTTTTTACTACACTTCATTATATTTTAGAGGTAGTTACGCGTGCTCGGCTGGGCAATGACACCTTTTCGCGTTGTGTTGAATCTGGCCACGATGTTATATTTGTTTTGTATTATTGCCTCTTTAGGTTTCAAATTTCATTTTGTGTTTTTCATTTTTGTATTCTATTACTTCATCTATTAAAAGCAGGATTATGTGAAGTCTAAAGTTGTATTCTTTTGGTTTCAGATTTCATTTTATTGATTCTTTTGATGGGAATAATGGGATTCCAAAAAAAAATTATGGGTTCAAGAAGTCTAAAGTTGAGTCTCAATCTGAATTATGTGTTGGCTCGTTTAATAATTATGAAGTCGGATTATATGAACTAATATCACAATTTCTTAAAGGATTACCTATTAAGCATTAGTACCATTCAAGTGGTTTGGTATGGCAATCTCCCTTTTCCATGTTCATTTATGCACATTAATAATGGTCCTCTAAAAGAAGTAACAATAGTTTGATAGTATCATACACTACTGCCTATTGAATATTTTATCATCAACTCATTATGCAATTATTCATGATTATGCTTTGTCTTTGTATTAAAATTGTTCATGATGCCTTTTTRGCCTGAGAAATGCCGCAGACAACTTCATAACCAAAGAAACTATTTTCTAATAAAAGTAGTTTTCTTTAATGTTACCTAAGAGATTACTTTTTGTTAAAATATGATCTCATTGCTAAAAAATTTTATCATAAATTCAACTGTTAAAGAAACCACTTTTTTGTTTAAAAATGTTTTCTTGAATTATCAAATAAACCAAACATTACAAGTGGTGTCTTGAATTATCAGATAAAAACGACTTCTATTGTCGTTTCTTTGGGCTATTTTACATGGTTTCTTAGACTCTTTTTGTAGTAGTTGGGGGGCTTTGTGCACTACTTCACCCTTACCCTCGTCCCCTAATCCATCACCTTTGGTGCACGACCAAACTATGGAGTCCTTCGCCTTGTTGTATGGAATTATAGGCAAGGCTTAAACTGGGTTCTGCAGCGTCCCAAAAGAAGTGCGGTGGCGACTTCTTCTACTCATTTCGAGTATAATACACACAACTCAAGGCATACTCACACTACGCAAAAACAAGAATTCAATTCTAGAAAAATAAAAGTCATCACCAGATATTGTACCCCCCGGAGCAGAGGGATCGGACCCAGTCCAGCCCGATGACGCTCRGGCGCCCGTACAGTTTTTGGCMCCTTCACTGGGGAGATTCACTAAAGCTATTACCTTTAGTGATGTATGGACAATACTCGAAATGTCATGCTAATCAACATCTTAAAGACAACATGTGCTAGGCTCATTCTATAGGTGGTAGAACAGCTCCTTTTTTATTTTGCATATATGAGTCATGCTAGTATGACAACATGCTATGTGTTTTAAGCTAACTAAGGACCTTAGGTTTGCATACACTAAACAATAAGCGAGTCATGTACGAGTCATGTACGAGTCATGTTACAGTCTCATATAGCAAGTGGTCATTCCTTAGGCATTGTAATGTCAGAATGGTTGTAAACTAGAATCGTTTAGGCTTTACGTGTTTTGCATCGCACAATTGTAAACGACCGTCGAAACTTGTAATTTGCCTTAAAAATCAAAAAAAAAAAGTAAAAACACAACCGAATATAAAAATAATTAAAATTCGTGGAAAAAATATAAAAATAATTAAAAAATATTCGAGTCTAATACACTCTCATGCAGGATAGAGTCATGTACGTAGCAAATTCGTAGATCGGTAAGGTTAGCTCATGAGGAAACGTCGGTCCTTAATCTTTTCGCAAAACGAACGTTCAACACCTCAAGTCTAGGTCCTCCAACTCTTCAACACCGCAAATAGGTGAAGACAATAACAATACCAAGCCCGAAATGCGAGCAACCATTGAGGCACTGGAAACCAAGCTTGCTTCACTTGAGCAAGCCAAATCATCCGAGGTTACCTCAAAAGACCTTCAAAAGATGGTTCAGAAGGCAACCAACAAGAATGCTTATTTTGAAGCACCTGAACTCTAGGATGTCTCAGAAAAATCCCCTAGAAGTTTTCTGCAATGGACTTGCCAAATTTTAAACTAACCGATTACCCTAGGTTCCACCTCAAAATATTTAGGGCCACCATGGCCATCAAGGTGATCGATGCTGCTCTTTTCCTTAAGGTGTTCCCCATGTCCCTTGAACAAGTTTGCCAAAAGTGGTTCTTTTTTCTCCTCGACAAGGATGTYGCTACATCGGATTACATAACTGAGGCGTTCATGATGCGCTACCAAAGCAACATTCAAGCTTCAACCTCACAAAGGGAACTTCAAATCATCAAACAAGAAGAAAAGAAAGGCTTCACTACATACCTTGCACGGTGYAAAGAAACAGCAGCCTTAATGATCAGTCCTCGCGAAGAAAGAGTATTGGTAAAAATATTCATCAAGAATCTATTCCTCAAGTACCGCAATCACCTTTGCTACTTAGACCTANTAATGATCAGTCCTCGCGAAGAAAGAGTATTGGTAAAAATATTCATCAAGAATCTATTCCTCAAGTACCGCAATCACCTTTGCTACTTAGACCTAGACACCTTTTACAAGGTCTATCGCATTGGTATTGAGATCGAGGACCGCCTCATCGAAGACGCAAAGAACCAGTCAGGAGGTCACAAAAAGAATGACARGACCAAGCCATCTACAGACGTATCGAGTGTCAATGATGTTGAAGCACTGAAGCAAATACAACACCATCGTCAGTACACTCCACTTGGCATGACATACAAACAAGCATTGGATCGCCTAAGTGCACAAGGTCTTCTAGAGAAAATTGGGCCAATTCCATACACCACACCGGAGTAAAGGCCTAAGTGGTGAGATCCTGACCAAGGGAATGGTCACTCGACTAAGATGTGCTATACTCTTAACACAACAATAAAATTGGCTTTGGCCGACCACGGTTACTGACCGAAAATCGGTCGGTAAGTGGTGTCGGAATCAGAATCGTCGGTAATTCAAAAATTACCGACCGATTCCCGACGAATTACATCCGGCCAAAAATMGGAGGGAACAAAGGCTTACCGACCGATTTATCGGTCGGTAATACCAACCGATTTGAGGTCGGTCGATAACCCTTTATTCCCTCCCAAAAAAATTGAGGGTCATGGAGGGTTTACCGACCGATTTGCCAACCGATAAATCGGTCGGRAAACCCTTCATGTATTTTTTTAAAAAAATTTCAATACTTTTCCGACCGAAAAAWCGGATGGTAAATATGTTTTTTTTTTCGTTCAATAAATATAAAAAGAATTATAAAAATAAAATAATTAATAATATATTAATATAAAATAGGTTAAACATGCAAAGTAAAATTGTATATTTAATATAAATAATTTGCAATACACAAGATCAACCCATTTTAAGTTTCAAAAATTTCAAGTGAAAATGTAACAAATAAAAACGTACAATACAATAAATGGTAAACCAAGGACTCCTACTATGCTACGAATGCTCCAGAAGTGCCAGAACCGTCTGTGCGGTCGTCGCGGCGTCGTGGAAAGGAAGACGGGTTGCCGAACGGCCTCATGAAAGCGTCTATCTGCGCCCTCATCTGCTCCATGTACTCCACCGGCTTCTTGTGATCCTCGACTCGACGACGCTGCTCTTCATCTCGCAGGCGTTCTCTCTCATCTCAAACACGGTCTCTCTCCTCTAACTCCGCCTYAGCGCACTCTGACGCCTCAAAACGCGCAGACATCTCATCCAGTTTAGCGGAAACCGCAGAGTAGCTAGGTCAAGCGTGGCCTGAGCTTTTCTCGTAATAGAGAGAAGCTCCAGCTTTGCCTAAACCATAAACCTCCCCCTTACGAAATCCGCGAAGCGTGTCAAAGAACACCTTGTTGGGATCCACCTCAGAACCGCTAGACTGAGACTAAGTAAGGTTTTGCGTATATTTTTCCTGTAAATTATGGAGTTAGTGCAAACAATTCCAAATAAAAAGAATATAACATTGACAGCCAAAATTTGGGGCGTTTTATGAGTTTTCGAGCCTAAGTTCTATAAACGCATCGTATTACGTGTATTTTAATCTCGTTAATGTCATATTTTACTCACTTGAGTTTCATAGATCTTGATTTTATGGGTTTAAACACGACAAGTTAAAAATTGACATTTTAGGCCATTTTGGGGATTTTTAGGGATGTTTCGCTCCTAACTTGTCACATTTATATCCATTACTAGTTTTCAAACCTTAGACACGTCCTATTAGACACCATTATGCTTCCTAGACATTGATTGAGTCGGTTAGAACGACACAAGACCATTTTACTAAAAAATTCACATTTTAGGCCATTTTTAGCGTTTTTTGGGATTTTCGCTCCAAACTTGTTTCATTTCTATCCATTACTAGTTTTCAAACGTTAGACACGTCCTATTAAACACCATTTTGCTTCATAGATGTTGATTAAGTTGGTTAGAACGACACAAGACTATTTTACGCAACAACTTGACATTTTAGGCCATTTTTGGCGGTATTTTGGGATTTTCGCTCCTAATATGTCACATTTCTATCCATTACTAGTTTTCAAACCTTATACACGTCCTATTAGACACCATTATGCTTCCTAGACATTGATTGAGTCGGTTAGAACAACACAAGACCATTTTACCGAAAAATTCACATTTCAGGCCATTTTTGGCCATTTTTGTGATTTTCGCTCATAACTTGTCACATTTCTATCCATGACTAGTTTTCAAACCTTAGACAAGTCCTATTAGACACCATTAGGCTTCCTAGAAGTTGATTGAGTCGGTTAGAACGACACAAGACCATTTTACGCAAAAACTTGACATTTTAGGCCATTTTGGGGGTTTTTTGGGATTTTCGCTCCTGACTTGTCACATTTCTATCCATTACTAGTTTTCAAACCTTAGACACGTCCTATTAGACACCATTTTGCTTCCTAGACATTGATTGAGTCCGTTAGAACGACACAAGACCATTTTACCAAAAAAATCACATTTAAGGCCATTTTTGGCCTATTTTGGGATTTTCGCTCCTAACTTGTCACYTTTCTACCCTTTACTAGTTTTCAAACGTTAGACACGTCCTATTAGACAGCATTAGGCTTCCTAGATGTTGATTCAGTCGGTTAGAACGACACAAGACTATTTTACCAAAAAAATCACATTTTAGGCCATTTTAAGGGGTTTTTTGAGATTTTCGCTCCTAACTTGTCACAATTCTATCCATTACCAGTTTTCAAACCTTAGACATGTCCTATTAGACACCATTATGCTTCCTAGACGTTGATTGAGTCGGTTAGAATGACACAAGACCATTTTACCAAAAATCCCCTACAGGTTTTCTGCAACYGACTTTCCAAAGTTTAAACTAACCGATTACCCTAGGTTCCACKTCAAAAGATTTAGGGCCACCATGGCCATTAATGTGATCGATGCTGCTCTTTTCCCTAAGGTGTTATCCATGTCCCTTGAACAAGTTTGCCAAAAGTGGTTCTTCTCTCTCCCCGACAAGGATGTGGCTACATGGGATTWCATAACTGAGGCGTTCATGATGCGCTACCAAAGAAACATTCAAGCTTCAACCTCACAAAGGGAACCTCAAATCGTCAAACAAGAGGTAAAGGAAGGCTT